>JAPYYV010011344.1:0-12802 GCA_030522625.1 Copidosoma aretas | reverse complement strand
CGACTGTGAAAAATGTTGCGAAAAGTAAAGGCGGACTGGGACGAAAAAAGAATGAGAAAAAAATAAAAGCTAATACAAAAAGGCAAGGAGAGAAAAGGATCGATAGAATCCAGCATAGGAGCGGGGGGACAGAAGCAGGGGCCGCTCACGATCCGGCGATAGGCAGCGGCGAATTTGAATCCGTGGAATTCTCTCCTCCCCCCCCCCCTGCCCACCCTTATCCAGCCAGGACCTGAGGATAGCAGGAGCCGGCAGCAGGTCCGCAAGCGGCACACAAGTGGAGAGGACACGATGGCCAGCGCCGTGCTGTATCACCGTGGTGCAGCACACGTGGTGTGCGCGCGTGCATGCATGCATATATATCGCTCGTGCGCCCGCTAGTATGACGCGCTATGCAAAGGAGCTTTTCCGTGCTTCCGAGCTTGACGTTTCCTGGATGCGCCGCAGCGCGCGCTCGTTAATAATGCGACACGACTTTGCGCGAGGCGCCCCTCTCTCTCCCTCGCTCTGTGGAACCTTCCCCTTCTGCATTTGTACACCCGTTTTGTTGTACATGGTGGTTTGGTATTCACCGATTCTTGTGTAACTGGGAGGGGGGGGGGGGGGAAGGAGGCTTCGATCTTGAAATTTCCGTGGCACTTTCGTTTTTTTGAAAAAGGGATTTCGAGCGGTCGGTGTCCATCGAGGTAGTATCATACGCAACCATCAGAACTGAGTCAGCTGACGCCGAGCGTGTTGAATGTTATGCTGTATCAATGAAAAATCATGCAGACTTGGGGAAAAATTTGTTGTCCAGTCCACCCTAGTATAATCAATCTTGCGTAATATTAAAGTGTAGACAAATTGTGCGTGCTATTGTGAAAAAATCTTTTACCGCGTTTTGCAAACTGTGAGCATGCATGCATATCTTCGTACAAACGTCAAACTGGTTGAATTCAACATTCGACGAGCCTATCCTAAATTTGGTATCGTAGATCCCACTAGGTTTCATCGAAACTCACGCACACGATGCAACGCGCAAGATTGGACCTCGATAATTCACCCCAAATTGTTCTCCCTCCTCTTGGACGAACCAATCCCACCCATCGCATCATCACTCCCTTACCGTCCACCGCGGCATCGATCCCAGCAATATCGCGACACAGATCCATCCATCACGCGCAGCAGAAACGCGCGCCCGAGTGATCCAATAAATCAGCGCTCCCCCGGCCACCGCGGCCCGTCGCGAGCCCGCTCTTCGCCTCGGAAAAACCAGCCGAGCCGGAACCCCCCCCCCCCGTCCATATCTGATCTTCCATACCGATCGCCCATGTACGCGCGTTACGCGCGCCCGACCATCTCCCGGCTACCGCGCGCCGCGCATCATCGCCTCTATACATGCATATTTACCGGCCAAGTGATAATAACAACGCGCGTGAATCTCCGGTCCGTGCATCGATCGCGGCGCGGTAATTAATACGCGGGTGGGTGTCGGATAGGCAACACTAAATACACCCAACGCGCGATTAATAAACCCCCGGCTATCGTCGCGGTCGAGTACGCCGCCGCGGCCGATCGGATCCGTAGTTTTCTCAATCAGCCCTATCTCCGCGCTGTTGCGTGCACACAACTTACGAACCGGATGCGCAGTTGGGAAAAAAAAAAGGACCCGCGGCGGGGGGGGGGAATATCCCGCCCCCGGAGCCGCCATTACCCCGCCCCGCCGCGGTCCCCCCCCCCCCCCCCCCGGGCTATCTTATCGTCGATCGGCGATCTGCCGGGGACTACTGGGCTTGGGGGCCCCGCGCGAGGCGGGACGCAGCGCGCGTGTACCGTTCGCCTGGCCGGCATGCATCCGGGCGACTGGATGATGACTGGACGTCTTATTGAGCGGTTTCTTTTTTTTGGGGGCCGGGGGGGGTGGGGGGATTAAAAGCCAGGCGGCGGAGCCAATTGGGATACATAGGCAGGTTGGGGTGTACGTATACCTCAGAGGGGGGGGCGGGGGGGGGGGGGGGCGGGGGGGGGGCGGGGGGCGGGGGGGGGGGGGGGGGGCGGGGGGGGGGGGGGGGGGGGGGGGGGGGGCTCGCTAAAACAAAACGCTTGTATATTCCACGATTTCGACTTTCCGTATTGTTCGGGCTTATCTGCTCGCGGATATCTGCGAGATAGCTGGCGCGCGTGTGCATATACGTATACGCGGTCCGGCCCCATATGGGCGCACTGAGTCAGAACTAATAGCCCCCGCTAGAGTTCTATATGTGTACGTGTATACGCTCGACGTGTCTTTTCTTAACCGCTGGAGGGAAGGGGGAAATCTTAGCGCCTCTCTCTCTCTCTCGGTAGGTACGTATAGATATGGAGATGGTGGACACGACCCTTCTTGTTGCTATACCTACCTTATTCGTGGCTTCTCGGATTTCCCAGGAGGGGGATCGGATAGTGCAGGCTCGTGCGGTGACACTTTTTTCTTTTCTTCTCGCTTTTTTTTCTCGTATAAGTAGTTATCTGCCGCGAGGAATAAAAGTTGGGATATTTGTAAGGAGTTTGTGCAGAAAGATACGCAGGAGTAAAGTTATGAAACAAAAGTGACGTGTAGGGAGTCATTCGAAGGGCCGTGTATTCTAGAAGTTAGGGAAATCAGTCTTCGAAAATCATTGACAGCCTTTCGAAACTCCAAACGACATTAAAAGTCTTTCAAGAACTTCAAATGTTATTAAAAGAATTTTCATATGACTTTAAACATTCCTGAGATAATTTTGCAATGTCTGAAAGACTTTTGAAGTCTTGAGAAGAATTTAAATGACTTTCAGTCATTCAATAACTTTTGATGGATACATAAGACATTCAATGATTTTCGATGACTGACGTTTAAGTGTGGATGTATTTAAATAAAATGAGGTAACTTTTATTCATCTTCCACATCCTGCGAAATACATTCAGAGTATTTCAGAGACTTGAAGTCTTTCGAAGTCTCGAAAATATTTGGGACTTTCTATCAAAACTTCAAAGTGTGTAGCCCCTCGAAAAAGTATTACACTTCTTGTAAGGAGCTAAGAAAAAAAGTAGGAGAGTTTTAAGTTTTTTCCGCAACTTTTTTTTATTCACAAGTTTGATTTATGTACAATATTTATAATAATTACAATTATCGGCCGACATTCAGTTCCACCAATCAGCCAATGCGTCGATAGCACAATGTGTACAAAATTCACAAATAAAGGCACGAAATACCGTCCCTCCCGTCATCGTCGCTCTTATACCAGCGCCAGTCGCCCAAGATCCCCTTCCGCCAGGTGGTTTAGGATGTTGTCAAAGACGTTTGGAAACGCCGACAAACTCATCGCGACCAGTCCTTCCAACCCTCCCTCGGCCCCCGGCCTGAGCCTCTGCCTCCTGCGCATCCCGTAGAACCTCGTGACCAGCAGATCCCCGTAGATGGGAAAGGCGCTCCCCTCGGGCCCCAGCTGCTCCCTGAACCTCTCCAGAACCCCGTCTCGCACGACCCACGGCCTGGGCCTCCAGTCGCACAGTACTCTCAGCAGCGTCAGCGAGTTGTGGATCGGCTTCCTCCGCATCAGCTCGAGCTCCAGCCCGCACCTCCGGTAGTACTCCCGCCACCCGTCCTTCGACCCAGCCAGCTCGAGGTTCAGGGGCCGCTCGGAGCCCTGGCTCGCCGAGTCGGCCAGAGCCGCCTGTCGTAGGAGCAGCTCGGCTATCCGGGTGTTGCCGGCCATGGCCGAGCGTACGAGCTTGCTGGCAAAGTCGAAGGTCGCGCCGTGCGCGAGGAGGTAGCGCACGTATCGGGACGACTGGGGGAACTCCTCGGTGTCCTGGGCCAGCACCGCCATGAGGGCCGAGCGGCCGGGCTCGGGGAGGTTTATCCGGGCTCCGTGCTCGAGGAGAAGATCCGCGCAGCGCAGGATGTCCCGTCTTCGCTTTAAACAAAAAAACGTCGTTCAGAGTCAACTTGGATCGTTATTCGTGTGAAACTGATCGATGCTGAAATCGATATGGTTATTTGGACATCGCTGAAAACACCATACGCACGTTTACGGTCGATCTCTGGAACTCCAACATGTAACAGCTGCACTTGATGAAGCAGTAGGCGAGCGGACACAACCCCATATTGTCGTACGCGTTGACGGCCGCGCCGTTCTCCAGCAGGTACTTGACCGTCTCGTACTTCACGCAGTTCGCCGCGAAGTGCAAACTCGTCCAGCCGTAATTGTCCGCCGCGTTGACGTTGCTGCCAGCCTTCACCAATGCCTTCACGTGATTCAGGTCGCCTAAATGTGGACAACGTGGTGTTTAGGAACCATACAACTGAGCGTGGCAACAGTTTTGAACCGTAAAAGTATTCACTCGTTCAAACAGTGAACTATCTCTACAACAACTATAACATAGAGAACTCGCAGCGTACATTCGAATAGTGATAGCGCGGCATATTGCAACGGCGTGAACAGCTGGTCGTCCCTGGCCTCGGGATCGCAGCCGGCCTTGACAAGCGTCCCAACCATGGAGCTCGACGTCTGCATGGCGATGTGCAGAGGCCCGCGATGGTTCATGTAGTACGAGTTGTCCATAGTGGCGCCCGCGTCGATGAGCTTTTCGGTCATGGCGCGCCGATTGTGGGATATCGCGTTACTCAGTGGTGGGTTGCCGTAACCGTCCTTGCGATCAACGTTCCAACCCGACCGTAAGAGTAGTAAGACCATCTGCCTGTGATCACCCCGGACCAGGTAGTTCAGCACCGAGTTGTAGCACTCACCGTAGGTCGTGTGTTCGTGGACCTGGCTTAAGAGCTCCAAGACCTCGTCGTCGTCGTCCTGCTTGCCGGCGAACATTGCTCTCTTGAGGCGCATTATCCACTGTTGAGGGATGAACGGGTTTTAGTCGGTTAAATATATAAACACGGTGCGATCGCACGGAATGAAGGGCAGGCACTGCATTATTTAAACAGTCTCTTAACACCAGGGTTCTAAATAGTTCAATCAAATTTCCATACAGTATAAAAAATTTGTTTAACAATTCAAATTGATTGTGGAATTCATTCTCGTTTCAACTAACAATTTAAGTTGTAATTAGTTTCCATTGACAGCATGGTGTGTAGAAAATCGGATTTTCCATGCTAAAAGCAGTGTCGGAAAATAGCATTCGTCACCAATGCGCATCCGACCAAGTTGATCACAACGATACCGTGGATGTTGTTACCCTGGAAAGATGCACATTATTGCCGAAAACTACTATTCCCGCATGTTATGAAAAATATTTTAGAACCCTGTTGAACATTTCTCGAATCTTTTATGAAAACGACCATCAGGTTTTTAATCGTCGACGGTGGCCGCTTCCGTACCAATTCAACTATAGTTACTAGAAAAGTCAGGGCAGCATCGAACTCTTTCACAGCAACTAGTCTTTTATACATATGTCTATGATAGTCGTAATTGATCAGCGCACTTACCTTACTTAGGAACTCTTCGGTTACGTTGTGATAGCGGTGAAAGGTCTCCATCGTTTTATGAATTCAACTTAAGTTAACTGTTACTTCTTCCTTGAGCACACCGATACTACTAATCGGTTTTACCATTGCTCTGAAATTTTCGTACGGCAAAATATAATTTAAGTACTAGTCATCATGAAAAAATCCATTAAGGTATTCTTAGGTATCACATTGATGATTGTGCTGATGAGAGGTCATGACTCATACTCGAATTTCGTCGCTTATTCAGGGGCGGGGGGGTAGGGGGTTTCACGGTATATAGAACCTTCAAAGGTTTAAATATGCGAAAGTATATAAAATTAAATACAATCCCCGAAAAAGAAGAAAAAGAGAAAAACATTGATCATCATTATTGTCGAATCTAACCATTTCATCCACTTAATTTTTACTTTTAAATCAACTCCGCAAGATTTTGTCATCAAGTATATTTACGTATGAGCATGGCACTAGAATTAAAAATTCATCTATTGCCAGTATTAAAATGATGTAAATTTCGCTTGCGTGAATTCTTTTGTTGTAATTTTATTAAGGTTTTACTTAACTTAAGTGCTAATGTGCATAAACAATTTATTATTTATTCAAGATGGCTTTTCAATTAGCTTTTATTGCGTATACTTACACTGAAATATCACCCTGAACGAAAACAGTCATAGTTGCAATACAAAAAAGTATCATTTCGAGTATAATTTTGAGAAGCAAATATTGTTGTGCGATTTTCAAAATAAGCGAGAAAAATGTTTAATTAGATTTGTATTGGTACCATTACGAGTTTTGACACAAATATTTCTATACTTTTATCGTGCTTCCTTAACGCTTATTGGAGAAAATCCATGAGGTTCAGGTGAAGCCCTGCTTTTTGGGTATTTGATTGGCTTGTACCGAGTCGCGTGGTTTATAAAGTGGGTGAATTAAAAACAAGATTAGAAAAATTTAAAAAAAGTGCTTTTAATTGCTTCAGACAAAGAGTTGATAATTTTGTTTTCGGAAAATCATAAAAGATAAATATGTTTATTTAAAAAGCTGGGGTTGGAGCGCGGAGCACGCAGGGAGCGTAGCCACTAGTATAGTTTCATCTTCAAAAAGTTATAATTAACGCTTAGTCAAAAAATAACGGTTCGGAACGAACCTGGGTCAACATACCCGAACACGCATTCGATACAAAACCTGGACTATTCGGAGTTGCTCGGAGTCGACCCGAGCAGCAGAACTTTGTTGATACTCGAATGAATCTAATAAGTACGTTGGGGTCTCCAAGGATGATATAATAACTTGAAAATTTTTCAGAAACTGCAAAAGTCTTCCAAAGTCTCAAAAAGGCTTTTTATCGAAACTCTAAAGTGCACAGCTCTTCGGCATCATTATCCGTATCGGACGTCGAACTTTTCCCAAGATCCCGGCGTTTACGCAACGAGGCTCCAGCGCGGAGGGAGAAAAATCGAATCAGCCCCGCGAAATATGATCGATCAAAGACCGTCGATCCGCACACCATATGCTCCACATCTCCCGACAACATAATCAAAACTCTTCCAATCATCAATCCTACATACCCATGCTCCTTCGACTCGCTCCATTACCACTATATATATATATACAGCTGCTCCCGCGCGGCCGCTTACCAAATGAGCGTATGCATACACATCCTCCGCATCGGTATCCCGAGCGAAAATTTCGTAACGTCATCGTGAGCCGAGCGAACGCGCGCGCGGGCCACTATCAAAGTCCATCGATCATCCTCCTGACGAGAGGCGAGCTTTCCCCGAATTTCATGCCACTGCGATTGCGAAATTCAATTCCGAGCGCGCGCGCGCGCGGATTTTCCGTTCCCTCGGCCTTCCCCCGTCGGAATGATTATTGTTTATGCGCTAATGAATTCCACGCGCGCTTTCGTTACACTTCTACCTACAGGCGCGCGCGCGTGTGTACTTAATTAAGATGCTTTTCGGAAAAATGAATTTAATAAGCGGTTCGGCGTGCAACAGCCGGGGCTCGGGCTGTCTTCATAAATCGGCCGGATTAATTTACAAATTGAAAAGTGTATCTCGCGCGGGCGCACGTCGGCCCCGGCAGTAATCGTAACTCAGGCATCGTAGAATGGGTAGGTGTATGTAGGTACCTGTAGCAACGCGCTCCCGAGAAGCGGAAAACTAATTTAGTTACACGCGCATTATATAAACATGATTAATTTAGGAAATCTAATCTCTCGTGTGTGTGTGTGTGTGTGTGTGTGTCTACAAACGCTCGTCCGTACAAGAACTCTCGGCACGTTCAGCTTTTCCCTGTAGGTATAATGAGTACAGTAGGAAGTTGAGTACACACTGTGTGGTGTTTTTTTTTTTCCCGAAATTTCTTATGGGTCTTTCGTTTTGCTGTACGGATCATTAACCACACCATGGGTCGGAAGTTTGGTGAGAGGTGCGACAGAGAGAGTAACCTTTACTTTTTTGTAGTACTACAAGTTTTATACATATTTTGTTCTGCCACTGTCAATGTAAAGTCTATTAGCTAATACATTCATGCAAAAAAAATTTCCAGTTACCTTTGGTAAGAAAATATCGAGGAACATATTACTGGAAAGGGGAAAGAGTTTTTGTTTTTTTTTATCATAACAGGCCGAGTGGTCAAGTTGGTGTTTACTGTATAATGCTCCATCATTGTACACAATCTACAATATTTATTTTCATAACTTTGTTGACTTACACCTTCTTTTCAGATCCAAACAATCAATGTAAAGATTTCGCACATCTTTTCTTAAAGCATTATTTTATCATCGACTGCAATTTAGTGAAATATATCGGACTGTTAATTATATTCACAATTTTGAGTATAGAAGCGCTGGCTTTGACGATTCTTCACAAGCCACGTAAAATTTAGAAAAATTAGTTTCATCAACATTTCGATTCGGAATAAAATCTTCAACCTTCACATGAATTTTTTTAACTCATTTTTGTACTCACTCGTACACTAAGTTAAAAAAAAAAAAAGAACTGACTGAGCAATCCATAAGGTAGCCAACCTCCCTAAGTATCAATCGCTCCCTCATTCCCAGGCTGGCTAGCTACCATTTCCCAACAGAAAAGTCATCCAGTCTCGTGTAACAATAACAACGGAGCAAAGAGCCTCCGTCAATTTACAATTACGAGGGGTAATAGTTATGATTACCCCCGCGCGGAAATCGTGATTGCGGCGCTTTTCAAGGGACTCACCCTCCCTCTGTCTCTCCTCTCCCATACACATGCATATACGTTCCGCGACAGAGAGGGTTCCGCGCGCCTACATAGGCACTACCGATGCGCGATACCATCTGCGAGTCTCAAATTGTTTTACGATTATTGTCCACCCGTACACCGCGCGGACGTTGTTTTCGCGAGACCCGCATTTTTTTATTCGTTCCTTCCGTGCGGACTGATCGACGTTGTTTTTTGTGTGGGAGCTTCGGTAAACATTGATAATACCTATATTTTAACAGCATCATGAATAAAATTTTTTTTTCTGAAATTCCATAGCACCTCACCAAGTATCACTTAAAAAGTCAGAAGACCTTGCGTCTCTTTTATGATCCATCTTATTCATTGACAAAACAGCAGTATTTATACACTACGAAAAAAAGCTAGCCCCTTCCAACCGCTTCGATCAATATGCACACGGAAGAACCGCAGGCACGCAAGCGGAATTTCCGGAAACGAGCGAGCCCTCTCTGCCTCTCGCTATTAGGCAAATGACAGTGCACAGCTGTGCCCAGTATATATAGTAGCGGACTGCACTTGCCATTTTTTGTTTTTTTTTTTCCGTTTCGCGCGTCTCCTCGAGATCCTACAATGCGCGATTCCGAAGCAGGCCATTCTCGCGATTGTCCCCGCCGAGGTGGAAGAGCAAACACGGGACGCGCGACTCATCCCCGTTCGAGCGCGGACTGAGTAATGGAAACGACGAGGATAGTGCCGGTGCGGCAGACGCCGCCGCACGTACGGGCGAGGACAATGCAAGCCGTGCGCTCGCTGCTCACCGCGGTCGTTCGGCCACGCGATCGCGAAGAGGCAGGCAGCAGTCATATTTTTTGCTCCTTCCATACCTACAGGTCGCCGTTACTGCATGGTTGTTTTGTTGCTCGATCGGTATGTGCACCTCCTCGCAAGTACCCCCCCACGGCTCTCGGCCGATTCCGCACGCGAATCCCCGCGAAGCCACCGCCCACGGTTAATCACCGGCCGTGCGTATACCCCCCCCCCCCTCCGTGTATATAATATACGCCCGCAGTTTTGCGCTGCACGAAAGCCTGGGGCGCGCGCTGTTCTTGCCCGCAGGCATACATACCTCCCACCGCACTTGCGCTCGCCGGGAAAATTGCAGAGGTGCAAGGTCGGGGAGGGGCGCGCGCGGAGTTCGATCGGGCGGAATCGAAAAAGGTTGCGCGCGCTCTCTGGCTACTTGGTACCTATGTACATGGTTTGGGCCGTGCGGCTGTGCTTTCTTCCGTTCTCGAGTTTTGCCCGCTCACTGTTGTTACGCTGCACGTCGGGGTGGTTGTTTGATGATACCGTGAGCTATGTACGAGAGGGTGGGGAGAAAAAACTTTGCCCGCTTCGATGCGGGGTCTGTGGGTGGACTGTATTATTTACGGTGAACTGATTATACAGGTAGTGCGCGCGAGTAGGGCGAAAAAAGTTGGAGAAATTTCCAAAGCAGCGGCAAAGTTGTGACAAGTAATCTTTGCAATTGGTCGCAAGACAGTGAAGTTTATTCCACCTACAGCTATACTTGTTTACCGTTAAGCTTCGGTAATTTTTTGCCTGATTGTATGTATGTATATAATGTGTCGATAAGGTGGATGCTTACCTTATCGATAACCTATGTTAATCCAAAGAATCCGCGGACTATCGACGAATCAACGATTCCTGACATAATTCTCCATCGGGGGAAGAATTACCAAAGCTCTTGGTGAAAAGTTTAGCCGATCGAGGTAAATTTTACTCCAATAAAAAAAATCACCCTGAAGCAGTGGAAGAATGTAATATGGTTAACATTCTTCGGTCCCGTCTTCATCGTCGCTGATACAATGAAAATTCCAGTAATTTTTGTCCCCCCCGTATACGTCCTATTGGTAGATGCGCTGATTGTCATTTTTAACGCGACAATGAATAACGGTGAGTTTGAACAAAAAAAAGAAAAAAAAAGTGTGCAAAATGGGATGCACCGAGTGGTAGGCGCTGCACCGCAGGCGGGGGCCGATGCCCCCCGATGAACCTCGACCCTTCGCCCGGCGAGAGAGTCATGCGCTGTGGGATCCTTCCTACATAACTAATAGGCGTATATGCATGCACGTGAGCTGCCGCCGCCACGGCCGGCGTTGCTGCGCCAACTGCTGTGTTGTCCGGACCCCGCCCGGGTCGCTCACCTGTTCCCGTACCCCTTACCATACAGCCCGATTGTGCTCGCTCGCGTGTGTTTATTTCTGCTTCATTCGCGATTTCGATTTTTTTCTACTCCATTCGAAAAGCCCATATAAAACCGCATACACTGTCGCGTACAGGTGTATGAAGCGAATGCCGCGAATCCGGCCTGCAGCCCGGAAAAATCCTCAGCTACCCAAACAACGTGCAGCTCGGGTGGACAATCCCGGCCGTCCTCTCCCATGCACCACCTCCGCCTCGTGCCTTTCCCGTATCCCATAC
The DNA here is from genome assembly GCA_030522625.1 of Copidosoma aretas. Lineage (NCBI taxonomy): Eukaryota > Metazoa > Arthropoda > Insecta > Hymenoptera > Encyrtidae > Copidosoma > Copidosoma aretas. Next base: position 1,654 of record JAPYYV010011344.1, on the reverse strand, counting down.
ACCTCTTCCCCATTCCTCCTCGCGTATTTTCCCCCCCCCCCCCCCCCGCATTCTATCTCATATGTATTTCTTAGCCGCTCGTCCTTTCCCCCTTTCTCCTCCTCCTCGTCCTCCTCTCCTCCGCTTCCCCGTCGTCGATTTTCTCGCGCCGATAAGATCGTAAATCCACGACGATATGCGCCCGAGCGACGCGCGTATATTTGCATGCGCCTCCTGCGCGGGACGACAGATCGCCCGCTGCCGAGGTGTTCCCCGGCGAGCGAGCGCGCTCTGGGAAATACGTGTAATATGTGTCGGAGAGGAGGGCCTGGGTCGCGGGGAAACGTGTACCGAAAGGTTGCTTTTTTTCGATCTTATGAAATTATTTTATCATCTTAGCTTAGCTCCCCCGCTGCCGCTGCTTGCTGCGTGTGTTGTAAAACCTAAAAATAAATCTCTGAAGTTTTACTCCCAGCGATTATATCCCCCCCTGGGCTCAACTCGGACGACGATAGCAGAGAGTTCCACTTAGACTTCTGAACTGTCGACGCCCTTGTCGTTCCGTTGTTGAAATTACATGTTTAATAAATAAAAAAAACTGTTAAGACAGCAGTGTTAAAAATTACAAAACATTAGAGTTCACACAACCCGGGTAATCGAATGAGATCTTAGAGTCTCAATCTATATAGTATACTGTATACGTTACAATGTCATAATTAAAAGGACTCTTGAGTTCACAGGGTTTTACAAAAGCCATTCGAGAAATTTCCACACCTGGCAGAGTTAAATTATCAGTACTAAATTATCAGTACTCAAATCAGTACTTTTATTTTATTCGCCCTGCGTCGCTGTTCACTTGGACAACAAAATCCAAGTGCAAATTTAGTTCTCCAGCCACGAAAATTAGACACAAGTGTATACATGCCCCAGCCTCGCATAAGCCACGAGGCGCACACGTTTAATCGCTGACGATTCAGTCGTTCCAATTAACTTTTCCTTTTTCCACGGCGATCGGGCGCCCAAGCTTGTAAAAGCGGCACTTTTGCGCTCCGCGGGAATCCCCGGGGGAGGGAGCAGGTGAACAAGTCCTCCGCGGGGCCTATCTCACGGTTGACATCTCCCTTATCTTTCCCTGTATTCGTAGCGTCCATAGAACGTTGCTGTATGTATGGTCGAGAGACTCGTGTAGATGGCCGAGGGGCTCAATTTACCCGTTTTGATCTTCTATGCGCACTGGAGGGATCTGGGACGATTGAGACGTCAGCGATTGTTTGCCTGTTGTTTTTCTTTTCTTTTCTCGTAAAGTCTTATGCAGCTTGGGAATGTATGTTCGCTCATTGCTCTGGCACGTGTGCATTAAAAATAAACAAACATGGAATAATATTATAATGATAGCTCTATACGATGATGTTCTTGTAATTATACAATCCGCACTGCGTTTAAAATTTGTTTTTCTGCGTTCCCTCTGTTTCAGGTAAGCAGCAGCCATGATAATTATCCGGAATTTTTCGCTTGTCCAGCCTGCATCGCGGGTTCTGATGGTAAGTTTCCGCACACACATGGCACAAAACGGGGACGCGTGTGCCCGTTCGAAACGCGATTTTCTAATCAGCCGTGGGTGCCCCGAAAAGCTGTACCAGCAGAGCAGGGGGGGGGGGGGGCGGAATCCGCCTCA
>JAPYYV010011343.1:0-22994 GCA_030522625.1 Copidosoma aretas | reverse complement strand
TCCATAATTTAATATTATTTAAGCCGATACATCGATACCGGACGATACTTTTCTGAAAGTATCGGAGTATCGATACCAATACTTTTTTAAGTATCAATTCTCCGATACTTTAAGTATTGATACTTTTTCTGGGTATCGCCGATCCCTACCCGAAACCCTTACACTTTAGCTTAATACGTAATTTAAATCAAATGAGATCCAAGCACCTATAAACAAATAAGCAAACAGACTCTCCCGCTAACCCTGTTCGTTGATAAATATATATTATTTAGTGATTCAGAATATCAGCCGATTAGTCTATTTGGTATGGGGATAATATACATAGGATAATTACACCTTACTACATAAATTGGACAGAGCAACCCACTCATGGACATGGTAAAAAGAAAGACAAGCAATGTGCAGACCATGATAACTTTGTAGTCCAGCAAACGATAACAAAAATATATTTGGATAAGGATTCCCAATCGGAAAAAATTTTATTTTCATACAAAATATGATTAGCACTATTTTTTTGTTTATTATATTTACTACATAGGTGAATCATAATTTCGTACATAATGTGAAAAGACAAGGTTTGCTGAATAGCACATGCTTTTGGCAATGGAGAAAACCAATTAGATATTAGGGCTGATAAGCCCCATATTTGTCTAACAGACATTATGTGTTTTAATACAATGTTCTACTACGTCTAAAAATCACCATTTTTGTGTTACTACGGCGGAAAAAAAAACGTGACGAACAGTAATACCGCAGATAAAACAGATACTGGATTGAAGACACGTACACTGTACCCCAATACTGATTTAAATAAATTAAAACTCACTCACCTTAAACCAAATCACCAAATCAAGTCGCTCGTTTATAATGTTTATTAATGAAAAATGTATCTACTAATTTAAAACAATTTCAAAGAAAAGCATAAATATGAATTTAAGCTCCTTCGACCGAATAACCTTGTATTCTTTAACCTAATATCCAAAGGGAAAACGAATAATTAAAGCCAAAACTGTTTATTGCTTTTAAGAATTGGGTTATTAGGAGAGTAGGCATGTTATAATTATTTTAGACGTGATTATAGAATTTAGTATTTTTAGTCAGTCTAGATGAAAGTTGCATTAAAGTAGGAAAGATTTTTGAAAAAAACTTGGGCACCCATGTATCAAGACATACTTTTTTTGGCACACACTATATGTAGATGTGGCTGATTCCGCCCCTAGATACGTTGATGTAGCTGATTCCGCTAAAATTTGCTTGGTAATAATCACAGCTCAAATTTTAAAATAAGACACAAAAAAATAAAAAAATTCATCGATAGAACATTATACTTGTACAAACAATGATAGAAAAAGATCATATGTGTAAAACTGTAGTAAACAAAATTTTGAAAAAAGCGTAAAAATTAAGAAAACACTTATTTATTTATTTAAAAATCAACAATTTATTAGAGTAGAAGAAATAATAATCATTACATAGAAAAGCTGCAACTAAAATCTATTTTTAAAGTGTTGAAAAACTGATTCAATTAATTGTTTGATAGTCTAATATTGTAAATTAACATATATTCAAACGAAATGTTGAATAAACAATAATCTAATTTTGAAATTATATGTAAGTTACAGACTGAAATATAGGAGGTAATGATGTGGAGCTTATTCAGAAAGGTAGCTTGTATTTAAGAAGACAGTACACGGCTCGTATGCACGACATCGCGAGAATAAATTCGTTAATAGAAGTTTTTTTTTTAAATTCAAAATTCACGTACGTTACATATTTTTGAAGAGGAAATATTTAAAATGAGTGATTTACATCCCTGCATAACGCTTATATAGAAGTATAATTTCGATTAAATTATTTTACACATGAAAGGATGCTATCAATGGTTATCTTATATAATTCAAGTTATCATAAAAATCGAGGGGTGGCGTTGTGGTTCAGACTTACTATAGAAAATCATCCAAAGACCGCATATTTTTTCTTTTTTTAAACTTACTTTTGATCAAGTAAAAAAAATTTGTGGGAGAGCGTGGGGGGCTATTACTTTTAACCCATACAAATTAACTGTATAATATCGAAAGATATTAGGATTTAGATTAAATGTATTCCGCTCCCCCCCCCCCTCAGTCACCCCTTAGATACGGGGTAAATTTGTTGTACTTTGACGTGTTTTGTATGACCTTTATTTGTTTTTGTCCCCCCCAGCCCCTATAACCACCCTCCTTCTTTGACCCCCCCCCCCCCCTAAAACTCCTCTAAAAATTAGAAATTTTTCAGGTTTTGTCGACTCCCCTCTCAAAAACTTATAAATTTTCTATATTACATCAACTTGCTCTTCCTACCCCTCCTTCAAAACTTAGAAAATTTCATCCGATACTTCTTTTCATAGTTAGCCTGAAGATCCAAAGTCATCCGAAAGACACTATCTTGCCAAACTCTGCCTAAAACAGATGGATTATTCCATTTACAGACGGAGCCTCTCACCAAAGCCCTCTAACATCGCAAAACATTGCTGAAATCAACAGATTGCAGAAAAACCGCTACTTTACAGATCCTTTGCGTTTTTTATTCTGTCCGCACAACTTAATTGGCAAATAGACAGACGCAGAAAAATAGAACGTGACCAACAGGTAACCGGAAGACATGTACGTTGGAGCTGAATACGAAATAAAAATATAGTATAACTCAAGTACCTATAACCAAATAAAGAAATAGACTTGCCCTCCTATACTGTTTATCAATAGGTCACTTATTCAATAGTTAAGAGTGTAAACAGAATATTTAATTGGGTTTTAAAATAAAGTACTAATCACAGGAATAAGGCAGAGCAACTGATTGATGCAGATGGTGCAAAAAAAACAGGCATTTTCAAACTATAATTGTGCTGAGATCTAGCAAACTACATCTTAACAGTTACAAGCTAAGATCTTTTAATCGCATTTAATGTCTTTTTAATGAAAAATATCATTAGCAAAAGAATTCTGTATATTATACTTACTGTAAAGGTGTATTATACTATTAATTATAATGTAAATAGACACGGTTGGCTGGATAGCATATGCTTTTGACAACGTCGAAAAAAAATTACATTCCATAACAGCTGATCTCTATATTTGTGAAAAAGAAAAAATTTGTCTTAATACAGTGTTCTACTACTACATGAAAAAAAACTAAGTTGGCTCTTCTCAGGCAGGAAATAAAAAAAGTTAACGTCAGTTATAACGCTGATTGAACACATACTAAAAGACCGGTCCAATTCAGCTAAATACAGAATCCAAAGAAAATAAAACCCAAGTTCCTAAGACAAAACAACCAAAAAAAATTGTCCGTTAAAACTGTTTATTAATAAACAATTCATTTAGTAATTTAGAATTAAAGCAGAGTAGTCTATTGTGTTTTGGGGTAACGTACATAGTATTATACATAACGTTAACTATGTTTTGATGAATTTCAAGTAGTTATCAGTAAGTCTACAGTTTGTACTATAACTATATAGTTGTCCGTCAAGCGTGGCTGACCCAAGGACGAAGTCTTTATTTGCTTGTCAGTAACACATTTCTTGCTCTCCCACTCTAAAAATTTGTGGAGGTGTGGTCCAAGTGTTGCTCTTTTGATTCGTGTAAATTTTGTTTTTCCAAACTGTGGCGAATTTCGGAGAAACGACAAAAAATACATAGACATATTATAACACAAAAAAGGTGTTTGAGCGAAAATGAATAGCACCATTATGAAGAGCAGGTCAAAATCTATCGATTTTCATTTTTGTATAATTTTATAGATTTTTCCCAGTCCGTACGAGCAAGTAAAATACAGTGTACTCGAGCGAAAAATACGCCGCACGCGCAAGGTGGCCCAATCTAACTGGACGCGCCTACATAAAGAAGCTGGAGGCGGGCAAGGTAGGCATGGATTTGGCACTAAAAAGGAAGGGAAAAGGAAGGAGAGAACAAAGCATACATAATGTACAAGGTGACCGGCGGGGGGCAGAAGGAGGAGGGGGGGGGGGGGGGGGGGGGGGGGGGGGGGGGGGGGGGGGGGGGGGGAAGGGTTAGCCTAGAAATGGGCATAAGAAAAAGGGAATAAATCTACTTTTTGCATATAACAAAAATGGGCAGGTGGCCTTATTTATGACTAATCGAAGCATTAACAGACTTACTTAATAATAATAATACAAAATAGGCAAAGAGGTTGTAGTACATAAGAACGTAGGGGATTGGAAAAGGATAGGATGTATAAAAAGAGCTATGAAGCAAAATAAACATGATCAAATTAAAGATAATTTTTTGAAGGAACGGAAGACGTTCGTCAATCAGAAAATACAGAAAAACTATATTATAATTCACAACTCTATCATCCGTAAAATGTAAAGAAAAAGTGGATAGAGAAAAATAAAGCAAAAAGAAAAAGATTTAGGTGAGTTTAGAAGTTTGTAAGTAATAGACTGTAGGATCTGCAATAAAAAAAAATTCCTACAAAGCACACATTGCTAGGTAAAGAGGAAAAAAAACGACAAATAAATTAATAATATCAGTCAGAAATATAGGAGTAAGGGATAATGGAGAAATGCAGGCGGGAGGTGGTTCATGTGAAAGTATAGGATATTTCTGTAGGTATCACCGACACGGTGGCGCAGTGGTAGAGTCGCAGTTCCGTCGATCACCCAAGCCAAGCAGCATTTGGCGCGGCTAGTACTTGGATGGGTGATCGTTCGAGTCTTGTCGTTTTGCCTTTGCTGTTTTTCTTCGAGGGTCGATTAACTGTTCCTCTGTCGTTTCGGACAACGTGAGCGGGAGGTGTGCAGGAGTTCAGTCATGGTGTCTATAGACGTATAGACACCCAGACAGAACTTGGGCAATACACCGGGCCGTTCCGGGCCAGATTCCCTAGAATTTTCTCCCACGGATTTTTCCTGGGCTTCCCCCGCCCATGAGGGGCTTCTCTCCTCGGGCGAACGGGGAACGATTGTTAGGTTTAGGTCTAGGTTTAAGTGTTAGTCACCCCCTACCCCCTCCCATTCCCCTTTCCTTCCCTCTCCCAAGTGCTAAGTGCCCTGAGTAGTGCCCTTAGAAGGAGCCGGACGTACAGCACTATGATGTAAAAAAAAAAAAATTTATGTAGGTAAATAAGGCACAACAGTGGATATTAAAAGTTCAATAATATGTTATGCGTTATAAATTATAAAAAATTTTAAATGTAAAAAAAATTTCGAACATGTTGTTGTATGTTTAATCAATAACTTAAGTTACTAGATTGATAATATTATAAGTACTAATATAAGAGGATAAGAATTTGTACTAGTTATGAAACAAAAAAAGGAAACGTTGAAGTATATAAAAATCTCTATGAGAAATGAAAAAATAATAAAACAAAAAATTCACATTTAGGAATGTTAAAAAGAATTTCAAAATGACATCTTACTATAAAATAATATCCATAATTTATTCTAAAATGATTAAAAATAACAAAAAAAGGCTTATAACTGTTTCATTATTAATAATAATGATAGCGAAATATTGTATACACATACATATGTATCAATATACAAACATAGCAATCACATGTCCCTTAAATACCAATTGGAATCATTATCAGTATTAAATTATCAACAATTATTTGATAAATCAGTAAATTTATTTCATATATTGACTATGTTCGTTTGAATTATTAGCGAATTTTTATGAGATAGCTTTGTTTTTTCATGTTTCTACGCATATATGTGTATTAAAAAATAAATTTGTGTATTTATTATTCAGACATCAGAATAAAAATATTAAAATTTGGGGTTCGGTGCACGGAGTGCGCAGGCGGCGAAGTACAAAAGGGGCGAATAACAAAAAAAAGTTCATAACTATTTCTGTAATAATAATGACTGCGCAAATATTGTATACATACACATATGTATCAATATACAAATATAGTAATCATATGTACTTAAATACTAATTAGTGTCGTTATCAGTTATATAATATTAACAATTATTTGATAAAGCAATAAACTCATTTCATACATTGACTATGTTGGTTCAAATTACTAGCGAATTTTTATGAGATCGCTTTGGTTATCTATGTTTGTAAGCATATTTGTGTATTACAAACAACATTTTTATATTTATTATTTAGACATGAAAATAAAAATATTGAAATATTGGGTTTTGCGCAGGGAGCGCGCAAGAGGCGAAGCCCCACTAGTATATAAACATATATATATATATACTAGTAGGGCTTCCCTCCTGTGCGCGCTACGCACGCTAACACCGATGTAACTTTTCATTTATTTGTACGTCTCAGTTGCTAATACAGAAATGTATTCTTTATCACATACATGCGTACAAACATGGATAAACAAAATAAACACATGAAAATTCGCTTAAAAATTGAGCTAATATAGTCTATGCAGGAAATTACTTCACAGATTAAGCAAATCATTTTCAGCGATTCAAAACTAATTAATGACTTCAACGGTTTAAGACGGCTAAGATCGGTACCAATGTATATGTACATAAAATTAATATTTTTTAGAAATTACATAATTTTTCATCGAATTTACAATTCTTTTATCTCTGATAATTTTTCTCAACCTTTTTTTTACAATCTTAATTATAACTTTTGTACTCTCTTCTTTTTCGACCAGTTTTTGAGTTCACCTGTAGTCTTCGTTATTTTCTTAATTATTCTAAAATCCTTTTCATCAATTTTTAATATTTTCCCTTTCTCAATTCTGTCGTTTTTAGTTCCTCTGATACCTGTGTAATTACAATAATCAACCTGTATTCTTTTTCTGCGATATTTATACCACCTTTGTTAATTATTAAAACCAATTAGTTCACATTTATCTCTTTCAACCAAAAAAATAGCTAAGCACACCAAGAACTTCATACTTCCAAACGAGTTGATATAAAGTTGATGAAATATTTTATTATTCTATTATTTAGTATCAAAAATCATAAATTATTATAACTATTCATTATTTGTATGTGTTAAGTCTACCTATTGGTATCCGGGGCAGTGTGGAGGAATAGATTAAAAGATCAGATAGTAGACATTGTATTTCAAAATTTTTAAATATGTTCTTTTAGGTTGATTTATTATTAATAAAACAAATTAATATAATACAATGTATATTGTATGCATTTTTAATTACGAATATAGGAGAAAGCTTATGTGTATTAAAGGTTTTTGTATTATTTTATTATAAAAAAATTCAATAATTTTGGAATTGGATTATTATAGTTTTTTACAAAAACTGTATTAAAACTTTATAAAAAGAATATAAAAAAGTCAGTAAAAAGTGGTACGCGGGCCAAAAAACTTATGTGGGAGGACGGTTGTGGGTTTGGTGAAAAATATATTAAGTTCGAATGACGGATAAAACAATGGAATTTTTTCCTATTTTGGTGGTGAGGGGCGTTGAGGGGTAATAGGGTGGTAAGTGAAATGTCCCACACAAATAACTATATATTATAGGTAGATATTAGTGGGGCTTTGCCTCTCTGCGATATACGCACGCTAATGCCCCTAAAAAAAAAATTAATCTAGCTACAGAAGATCGAAAAAAATTAAATCAACTTAGTTTTCTCGATTATTCGTTTATATACATCGATAAATGTTTAGACTTAAATTGAAATGTGCTATGGCGTTAACAAATTCAAAAACTATGTATATCGATTAATAAAATTTCAAACAATAAATTGTCTTTCAAGAATCAAAAATAAACTTTTTTTTAGGAGCAGAGTTCTACGTAAAGTTACTGAACGATTTTTCAATATTTTATTAAATTGTAAATTAATTTTCACATAAAATTTGGCATGAGTTGCAGTTCTACCTATGAAGAAAACAGATTAATCTTAAATATGAAAAATGAGCCTAGAATTTCATCTATCAATGACCATAAGATAATTGGTAATGCACCTATGAAACAATGAATCGTTTGGACTCTTATAAACATAGTAGTCAAAAGCTCAATAAATTCGCAATTTTCTTGACTGTACGTTTGGCATAAGAGTCATGTTTTGTTAGAGGTAGGTAGCAATATCCTTCTATAGATTCTCTAAACTCTGAGTAATTTAGTTTGTAGTATATTGATTTAAGTTACAGTTAACAATAAGCAGAAGCTTCATAAGTGTATTACTTATAACTGAGTCAAACAGCTATGATAATTCCAAACTCAAAGGATTCATTAGACTCATCAAACTTTGGTCAAAGGAGCCATAAAACTTACCGTACTTTGAGAAATCACGTCTTATAAGTCCAGAAGACGTTGGGTATTTATAACATCCCTGACTAACATTGTAATGAGTTGACGCCATGTTTTAGTCGTGTCTCTATGATAATGTACATTTAGCATTGATTAAGGAGTACGTTGTTTTGCACCTTTCTTACTCGTGCAATATATATAGCCTTATTTATATCTATTGAGAAAAGTGCAGAGTGGAGAATGTTGGATATCGAAAGTCGTGATAAGGCCCCTGGGGCACTATCGAGTACTTTAATATATGCGATAGAATTCAAATTTGACCATCACATTACTTAAGAGTGTATACAGAAGTGCGACGAAAATGTAACGAAGGTCCCCCCACCCTGGCCTGCGTGAGTAGAATGACGGTCAATCTCAAATCCTATTGCGTCTATCGACTGAGGCAAACGTATCCCTGAAATTCGCTCGTGATTGCTCGATATTAAGCAAGATTAGAATATTATTTGATAATCCCTATAAACAGTATGCGCTTGGACCTTGTTTCTGTTTATTGTGTAGGGACTATAAAAAAAAATTATAAATATTTAAATGATTAAAAGATTTCATACTGTCAGATAGTATCGTCTGCAAATCAATCATTATTATCAAAGTAAGCTACGGTGGCAAAAAGATTTTAATCATTAAAACATTATTTAGTGTCACTTCGAACATGCAATCATTTTGTCACTACATCATGTCACTATATATTGCAATCGGTTCTGTTCCGTGATCCGAATCCGAACTACTGGTATACTGATGAGCTATTAACATAAACATGTTACACTAGTTCCATTATGGACGTTCACAGTAAAAACGGGTGGCCTGTCATTAGAAACCTTAAAAAATTCAAATGACTTAGTTTTCTCCATACTTTGCTTTTGTACATCGAGAAATGTTTAAACTGTAATAAAAATGTATTCTTACATTAGCAACTATAACTATGTAGGTACGATAATAAAATATAAACCAATTATTTACCTTTTAATAATTAAAAATAAATAAATTTGTAGTAGCAGAGTTCTCCGGTGAGGAGCGTGAGGAGGGTCTCTTTAAAGATAAAAAATACTAAGTCTTTTAGAGAGGCAGTGAGGAGCAGCGAATGAGAATGGGGGCTCTTCAGAAAAAAAAAACTACCTAATACCGTTCAAAACAGTTATATTTTAAAGGTTGACAACGTTTCGGTTGCGCTGAAGGCAAACCTTTTTAAGTCAGAAGTATAGTTTATACTTATATTCTTTGACGTTAGCTTACAGCCACATGTTTTTGACTTGAAAAGGGTTGCCTTTAGCGCAACCGAAACGTTGTCGACCTTTCAGGAATATATGTTTTAAACAGTATTGCCCATTGATTCTTATTATTTCTATGTATATATATATGGGGCATTCCACACCAACTTAGAGCAAAAAAAAAATTTTTCTCTTCAAACTTGGGGAATAGATAGCACTTAATAAGGAAACATTACCCTAATTTTTTCAGATTTTTTACCCACGCAATGACCAAAAAACAAAAAAAAAAAAAAAAAAAAAAAAAAAAAACAAAAAAAAAAAAAAAAAAAAAAAAAAAAAGAAAAAAAAAAAAAAAAAGTAAGTGTGGTATTTCATAGATTTTTAGCGTAGAGTACGATAAGAATATTAAAAAAATATTTGGGGGTAGTTTTTACCCTTATTTTAAGGGTTGAAAAGTTTGAACTGAAATTTCCCAAAAACGCCGTTAAATTTTTTTTTCATTTGTTTTTGTTTGTTAGCTTTTTTAATGTACTTTTTAATGGTTATCGTAGAAACATGGGCGGAGTGTTTGTATGGGCGCTAGAGGACGCTAAGGGTCAAAAAACAGAATTTTTAGATATTTTTTCGTTCTAGTAAATAGGTAAAGACATATTGAGCCAAGATCAAGATATTTTATAAGGTTTTCGAGGTCGCTGGTTACGAATCTATGGTCAGATTATCAAAATTCAAAATGGCGGATCCCATATGTCCGCTATAGCACTTACTATTAATGTCGAATTTCGAAAAACGTAAGACAACTTTAAAATTATACATCAAAAGTTTTGAACATTCTAATTGGGCTATGTAATAGACAACGTTATTAAGATGTTATATAAACTTTGTTATATTTTGACACCATGAAAAACTGCTTTTTAGAAAAAAAACATACTTCTGAAACTATTAACGTTTTGATAAATAATTTTTAAATACAAAATAATTTTTGGATTTAAGTAAGTCTTCTGGGCTATCTTACGATTGTAATAAGAGAGTAAAATTAAAAAATGGTCAATAAATTAAGGTTGTAGCCGGTAGTGGAATTTCATTTTTTGTTTTGCCCGAGTGGTATTTGAGACATACAACCCGAAAATATCTTTAAAGTATCCTACTTAGTGCGTATATAATTTGAATTTTCTAAGAGCAATGACTAAAAAAAACATTATTCTTATTTTTCTAGTTAGAAGTGTTTTAAAAACAATTTTTTGTGTAATATAACCTCAGATGTGTCGAAAATATTAAAAAATATTTTAATGCTTAGTTTATCTCGTGAACAATATTACTAAAATTTTTTATAAATAATTAAAGAGTTTTTGAATACAACTTATTTTATCGCTTTGTACATAAAACAAAATTTGTATACTTTCAAAGTTATGTTAAACATTTTTGAACCTCGAAATCGAAAATTGGGCTGTAAGCGATTCTTTTGATTCTTTTAAATAATACGAAAAAAAAATTGGAAATTTATCAATAATTGTAGGCTGTAGCCCGTTTCAAACGTTCGTTCCCAGTTCGGCCCCAGTGTGCACTAAGCCGTTCAAGACAATAAGCCTGAGTAGTGCGCTGTTTCTAATAGTAATAACATTTATTTAAACCTTAGGTATCTGATATTCAAAGTTCAAAACATTTGAAAAAATTTGACAAGAGCCATATCATGTTAAAAAAAAAAGTATTTAGTTAAAAGCTTGTAATTTCCCTGCATATGTTACCTGTATTGTTGCGTTCCAAGATAAAAAGTTGTTCGCCAATTCGTTTTCGCCACCATATTAAGTATTGAATAAAGTTACCTTCTTTACTGTATTTTATTTATAATGTTCTTTTATTCAATACCCACATCGATGGGGTTGCTGGAAAATAGTTTGATCCCCATTTTATTCCGGTCATCATATTCATCTTTTAACTACTCTAAATCATTTAGGAATTTTACAATTTTACTGGTGATCTCCTCTTATTTGATACCGATATTGATACGTTTTTGGACAAAAAGATTGTACTCTATTTTGATTCAGTCGCCATATTATTTTTTTTTTAGTTTTTGATGTACTTATTTGTATTGTCTTTACAACTGAATACCTATTTGAACTTTGAGCTGAGTTGGATGTCCGAAAGTAGTCTAAACATGAATTTTACGAATCGCTGCCTTTTATATATACATATACGTATACCTAAAATACATATATATCTGACGAGTCATCGCACGTCCGAGGAACTCACAACCTTATAGGTTATGAATGAAGGAATTAAGTATGCCTAAAAACAAATTAATCAAGTGAAAATTCAGTGGAAGCAAAGGCCTTGAGATATTTTTGGGCTTTCTGGACCACTGTGGGGCAGTCAAGGAATTTGACCCAAAAATTGTTGGATCTACTTCACGGAGAAAGCAACAAAATTATTTTTAATGGTGGAGGGGTGTGGGGGGGGGGGGGGGGGGGGGGGGGGGGGGGGGGGGGGGGGGGGGGGGGGGGGGGGGGGGGGGGGGGGGGGGGGGGGGGGGGGGGGGGTGGAGGACAGTAAAAGGGCGGTTTACAGGGGTTCAAGATAAAAAAAAAGTTTATTTTAAAAAGTTCGCTTCAATTTGTGTGCCACAAAGATTGATTTTGGTAGAAGTTGTTATTTGTAAACTGCATTATAAAATAAAATGCAGCGATCGAAAGATCATATGTCCTGAACCACTCCATTCTAAGGTAAGATCTACCCTTCGTGAAAGTAAAAATATTAAGCCATGTAATGGAAAGTTTAATAATAATTGAAGACGTATTTTGGATCGCTGATGACGAATCTTATTAAGTGAATTAAATGTTACTCTACGTGACGAATAACGTACCGAATACATGATTAGATACGTCTTCACAAATGCATGAACTTCCATGGAAAAACATTAGTAAGACCTTCATAAGATTAAAAATGACACAGAGAAAACAATGATGTACATCATAAATGTATTTACATCAGCCACGTATTTGTGTATGTATAAGACTTTTAACTTGCTCTGCACATCTGCATCGTGGCAAAAGAGAGGGAGCCCTATTGATTTGTTATGCTTAAAAGTAAGTAAAAAGTATACAATAGGTACGACCGAATGAGAGCTGGCCTGGTTTTCGGTTTATGTCTAATGTAACTGCAGAGTCCACTACAATCAAGTACAAATAGAATATCAAAGATAAGTTATCGCTTGTTATTCGTAAAAGCGAAACGTAAACGAGCATGTGTATAATACGTTGGTTATATGATGTCGAATAATGATGAAAATTCGGCAAACATTCAATTTTTAATACTTAACTAGCAGAAAATGAGCTATAAACTGAGTTCTTCATGAGTTGTGTATGAAACATGCATTTTTCTGAATCTAAAAAAGAAAATACGGTAAAATTAAATTCACCATCGTAAAGCTGAGGAAAAAGTGAGTAGGAATGGGCTCAACCGTACACTCGTAGGTGCTATTGTTCTGAGTAACAAAATAATTAAGTAATGTTCCAGCAGTAGCATCGATGAGTAATGCGAGGCCACGGAATCCTCGGAAACGGTGACTGCCCATGCGTGGCAGGCTGCTGTCTACAGACGCTGAACTGCCGCGTTCCGCGCTCAAATTTTCTGTACTTGTAGCAGTTGTTTAAGACAAGAGGTTTGATTGAATGGGCTCGGAAAAAAATTCCTGCTATAAAGTATACATTCAAGAATGTTCTGACGGAGTATGATGTTATACAATCATATGGACGGACGCTACACGCAAAAAACTAAGATTACCATATCTTAGCTTACATTGGTCCTTAAATAAGCCTTTGGTTTTTTCATTCATGGAAAAATCTGCGCAATTGAATGCTCTTTATCACAAATCTCTAAGTTTACGATTGGCGAAAATACTGCCTTTGGGTATGGGTTTTTCTTAAATAATTTTTTTTGTTTGCTTATTTAAAAATCTTAATTCTTAATTATTCGAAGGCACTGCTACTAACTACTGATTTCAGTAAAGTAGGTTGCGATATATTCCGATAGAACACCTGTACAGACAGTCGAAATTTCAACTGAACAATTTCGCAATAGGCCACCATTTGTAAATATCGTTATTAGACGCAGCTCACATTGTTAAACATACAAAAGTCCATAACCTATCTAATTTTCATCAAATTTAAGGCACATAAAGTATTAATTGTCATTGTTTTTAATTTTTTTTTCCTTTTTCATCTTTTTTGCTTGTTTGAACACTAAAAACAATTTTCTCTTGGAACAATACTTCTTGTTATACTTAACAAAAACCGAAAAAAAGCCTAAAAAAACTATTTTACAATAAAAAACAACTTTTCTGACATTGCTGAATGTCAAGACTTTAAGATTTGCTTTGTATTTTTCTTGTAATTTTAAGCCCAAATTTGCTTTGCTGGAAAACACTGTCATTTTTCCCGAGCAGAATAGTTATGGCACCCTGACTAATACTGATTATTTGAAACTATCACCTGATAATTAGTGTAGTATTCAATCGACATATTCTAAAAGCTGGTTTCGATGGCACAGCAGCAAATACTTTTCGACAAAGTTTTACTTATCTAGACGATATTAATAAACTCATTTTTCGTGCCGTAATAATTTAAAAATCACGAAAATAAAAATGTGTGACGGCAAAACAGGAGATCCTATTGAACCCGCTTATGCCATACCATAAGATTGCGCTGCGTTAAAGACTGCTTTAATGTGATCAAAGAAAAGGAAGAATATATTAATAATCAAATAAATAATTTAAAGCTCAGCAATGTACTGCGATAAAAAATAATATTTGGCATCGATATAAGTATGGTGGATGGCAGAGTCAGATAAAATTACATGTTTTTTTTTACTATTTGTCGAGCCATTCCTTTTTTGTGTCTGGTGCAGGAATTTTCTGAATGAATGATTTAGAAAGTCTAGATAAACTTAGGATGAATAACAAATCTCTGAATTATTGCATACCCATACTTCCGGATAAGTCTTTTACAATTTGTATTACATGTATCTTATAAGCAAGATTCGTTGCTGAGGCGAGTAAATACGAAAGTTCCATTACGACTTTTACCATCGGTGATACAGCTATAATTAATTTTTGCTATTATAAATTTCGAATTAAAATATAATCCAACTTATTTTTATTTAAAATTAATTAAATGAGATTGCAACACTTTATTTCAAGGTATTAAGGAGGATCTTTTCTTTAATTTAGAGAAAATTGTATTTCTTACAACAATTTTTTTAATTCTAACGTGCTTTAACAAAATTATTTTGAGATGCTCTAGCAGTAAACATAAAATAAGAAACGTGACTACATTTATTAGAAATTGTTTACTTACTAGTGCTGTGCTAGATTATACAAAAATCACAGCTTCAAAAATTATGATATAATCTTCAAGACATCCAGTCCCCCATTTTTATGGTTTGAAGTTGATATACGTATAGGCTTATTTACAATGAACTATGACTAATAATTTTTGGAAAACTATAGCTTTAATTGTTAAACGTCTGTGATTATATTGTGTAAATTAATAATTTTCTTGAGATATTGTTCCAGAATATGTTAACCAGCTGATTACTGAATTTCAGTTTTATTCAGGATTCGGGAAATTGAAGACACGTACTTTTGTATATTAATTACTGTTCATTGATATCTCAACGAGAGAAGAGCTGTATGTGCGTCTGAGTAATCTACTTGATTCGCGATGTGCGACAGTGACTGAATCTCTCGGTTTTAATTATCTAAGTGCATGTTTCTCGGCCGCTCCGCAGGCCTTCTCTCTTATCAGAGTGCGTACTTCTTTTTCCACTTTTCCGCTGTATTAACGATCCCCTGGAGAAGCCACGTACATTATATGTCATACGTATCGCATGTGACACTATATTCATAAATTTCTAGAGTTAATACAGTGAAATAACTTCAAATTCCATGAAAATATGAGGCAACAGCCGATTTATGCATTTAGCACAGCGGAATATTTTGCCTTATTACTTTATTTTCTTTCTATTGACTGTGTAATCGGTGTTTTATGAAAAAGTTTCTTTGTTTACAATGGCATTAAGTGTCTTGGATTATTTTTGTGTAATAATAATAGAGGTATTTTTTTTTTTTTTTCATGTAGAATGCCAAAATTATGATCAATTTTATAGGATGCTATGATAAAAATATTATTTTTAAACGACTTTTTACTGTGATTACTAACGCGAATCGCATTTATAATTTTGTATAATAGTCTATCTTGACATTATCAACAACTGTGAAAAGTCTTCGTTATTAAAAAGACTTTTGATCAATCACTGAGCCGTCCAAGAAGCAAATGCAGGAATCGACCTAAAATTTCTACTTATCAATAAAGATTTCGTATTATGATTCTGGAACTTATCTTTTTTCAATCATTTTTAATGATTATGTATTTTTTATTCAGATTTCAGAAGACAAACAAAATATATAAAAGAAAAAAACAAATTGATTTAAGATAAATTATATAAAGAACTATTAATTAGAGTCTATCAACCTTGACAAGGATCTGGCGATAGCAAGTATTGTAATTTGGCAAAAAAATTTCTGACAACCCAATCAAGGTATTGGGAACAAAAGGTATGAGTGCGGTAATTGTGCATCAATAAACATTTTTTTATTTTGTTCCAAAGATCTAACTGTCTTTATTGTTTGCGATTTTTCCTGTATTTAAAAGTTTTTTTGAATTAGTAAGTCGACTATGATAGTATTAGGAGCAATAAATTCGCGCTGCAAAAGAATAAGTAAGCTTTGTACGCTGTAAAATGCTGATAATATTTTTAAGCTTAAATTTACTACTTATTTAGCGTTTTATAACGATAATAATAGTATAACATGTTACGACAAAGATATTAAAAATTTCTAAAATTATAGTTCTACAACGTAAATATTACATGTTAAATAGTAAAGTTTGTATCATTCACCGCCATCTATATACATCGTACTAGGTCTTATGTATGAATAAATTAAGCTGCTCATCGAAATGTTTTCCGAAAAAGCTGTGGAGTGCCGTAATAAGGACATCAAACATCATAAAAATGATTTTTTAAGGAAAACTTCCTGGTACTTACATAATTCTATTGCTGTTGTTCGTACAACTATGAAATTTGAGGTCGATGTAAATTCACGTATTTTTTATTTTTATGTTAACTTGTTTTTCTCTAACTACATTTCTTTACTAGTCTAGTATTCTTGAAAATAGACCTATGAAATTATAATAATGGTTTAAAGTTTAAATAAAACAGAAGATTACTTTTTCCCTAACAGTTACCATTGTATAAGTAAATTTGATTGTCTCTAATGCACCTAATCGACATTTTGTATCCTTCACATATCACTGAATATAACACTAAGTTTAAGTAACATAATTTGCTTAAAAGAAATGTAATTGTTCGTAACCATAAAGTATTTTTTTCAACGTTATATTTTTGTTTTCTTAACATAATAGACACTAACAAGGATCTCATAAACCGGCTCACTATAATATTGGTTCCAAAATTGTCACTAGATCAACGAATAGCGAAAAATAGTCATAGGAATAGAGATGATAAAAGATTGCTCTAAATTTTTTATATGAAATATATCATGCAAAAAAAGTTTTGTAATATATTAATAAAATAAATATTATAAACTAACCATTGTAGCTCAATAATACATATTGTAACTAAAAATTATATGTTAGCCTTTTTTTTTCTACTGGAACTTGTCACTTTTCACATCGGCATGCACTTCTTTTAATTCGCCACTCTAAATTTATTTGGACCATCAGGTCATATTTATAGTCACTGCCCCATTAAATTCTTAGGATAAGACTCATCCTTTTTAAAATTTGTTTAAATGATATGGTTTGATGTATAAACGCCCAATGATCATTTTATTTAATAATTCAGAATGCTCCTTAATTTTCTACCGGTAAACCATACGTTGTTGTGACAATCATCAATAAATTATAATGTGAATAATAAAAAGTAGAATATATTGAAAAATTCTTTTGTTATTCATTGACATCTACCATTTAAGATCCACCATTTTTAATTTTGAGTTCTGATGTCGTATTTATATCTATTAGATTTAAGAATTCAAAAAAAATTATTTATACATTGCACATGTTGTGTTAGTTATTGGGTCGAACGTAAAAGTGTAAGATTAAGTGGTGCATCGCCCCACTTCGCGCTTTGTGCGGCAGCCCCCTATGCCTTGATGATAACTTGTAGAAAAGCTTAACGTTTTTAATAAAAGCTTTCAATGAAATGCGTATTTAATGTAAGTCCATAAAAAGTTAAATAACTCAAGCTCTTTTATTTCAAAATCTTAAAAGAGAAATTAATAAAGTATAAAATGAAAGAGATACTGTTATTTCTGTTTCCAAAAAAACATGGTTCTTTTAGATCTGTTCTCCACTGTACTAAATTTATAATATCAGTAGAGTCTTCTTTTAATATGCTACAATAATAAGATACAAAAAGGCAAAATGGGTACATTTTTTAGAGTAAGATATAAATAACACGCCAAAGGCGCCATCATCGCTTGGGCACGGACGTGCCGTCTAGTGGATCAACTTCTTTGAGATTGAGCCTCATGGGCCGAGCTCGAGCAATTATCTATTGGTCTTTATTTAAAAATTAGATGTCAGGAATCTTTTCATTATTTCAGGCAGTCATTAGAAATAAATAGGTATCCAAATTATTAGAAACCAAATAGAAAACTTTTTTACTTAAAGAATAAATTTCTATAATTTTTAGATGAATTCGCTGCCTTTTTGATTGTAATCAGATATTTAAGAACGGATCATTATATATTGTTGCCTATGTGCATTACATTAATTTATTTACAAATTGTGAACAGCGAATTATATTTACATAGTATAAGACAATTATATTTATTAGTATAGTGCAGGAATTAAATATCTATCTGTAAGCTGCACTTAACCTTAATACATACTCATGGCTTTAATGCAACAACTGCGGGTACTATACATGCATCTATTTCTTGAATAAAGCAATAGATAGTAAAATAGCTAAGGTTCACCATTTATTTAGCAACTATACTATTTACATACCTCTAACAAATCAGCTGCCCATTTTAACCATTTTAAGCTATAATCCATTAAGCCTTCGAATCAAATTTTTGTTTACAACATTCGATTTCATTTATTTCATCAAAATTTATATTTTCTTTTGATTTTTTTGGTTCTGGTAAGCCGAAGTGTTTGCAAGACGTGTCAGTAACTTTGAAAATTTCGTTTAAGTGTAAAAGAGCTCGGTTTTCTTTATTGTTTTTAAAATCTTCGGTAAAAAAGTTTTTATATTTATTCCAAATAATATCTTCTTCAAAATATGATAAACCAAGCAAAAAATTTTCGTAATTGGAATGGCAACAGAACATAGCAAGCTTCATCAAATATAATCTCCAATTGTGAATCATGCTGTACCAATCCCATTACTACAGCAGTTTCTTTAAAAGTGTTATAAGTAATTTGATTAAAAGTTCCTAAATCTGTTAATGATGTTTTGCCTTTAACTTTATTTAATATGAACTTTAAAAAAATTCGCTCTTGATCCTCCAATAGTTTTATTTTTCATCACGCGTTTACGTTTAATCCATTCTTTAGTTTTGAGGGTTGTATATGTAATGTTCTGGAATATTAATGTATTTAGTTGAGTTAGCAAATTCATTTTTTTAATTAAGTTCAAACAACGCTGTTAATGGTGTTTTCCAATTTCGTATTGATTCCAAAACTTTCTTTTCATCAAAAACTATTTTTTGTTTGTTTTCAAGATGAAGCGGTAAATAAAATACAGAATGACTACGTACACAAAGAGGGAATTCTTGTAGTCGTCATGCAGCTTCTATGGGACTCAAATATCGTCCGTCTATGCATTTTGAAATTTCGTCCTATATTTCCATGTCAGGTTCCATTTCTTTCTTCAATTTACATAGAGCTCGATCTCCTCCTTTGTAAATATAGTCAAAAATATATTTAATACTTTGGATTGACGCACGGCATTCTACATTAATGTGACAGTTGTATTTTTTTAATAAAAATTCATTATATGGAACAACCATTGAATTGTCTACTGGAATTTCAACAATACTATTTTTTATCCTGTAGACGTAGTTTAAGTTTGTATTGTTAGAACGTTTGTACTGGGGATAACCGTTTTTCGTAAATTTTGTTTCTAATGAAAATTTTTTTAGGAAAATTCTTTTTGCAAATTGTGCTGGCTTTAGCATACTTTCTATTTTCTAATAATATTAAAAATTTTTACTGCTGTTGAACTATTCATTAATAAAATTTACTTTATCTTCTTTAAACTTATTTATTTCTTTCCTTATACATATCTATATATATATATATATATATATATGTATATCGGTGATTCTGCCGTAAGTGGCTCACTTCGGGTCCACAGCTCATGCTACTAAATAGAATTAAATTTAAATATTTTATTTGTGTGACGTTCCGTAAAAAGTGTCAAACTTTCTTGGAAAAAAGTTTCAAGCTGATACGTCGACTCTTTATTAAACATTTTTTTTTTAATTTGGTCAAAATGTCACATAAGTAGGACTTTCCAATCTCAATTTCGCGCATAAAAGCTCCTAATAGGAAGAAAAAGGTTTTCTGGCATATCCTTGCACATACATTATCAATATTAGACATTGTATGTTACATTTATGCCATAATAACATTCATTTTTAATCAGTAAGAAAAAGTTTTCATCACAGACTCAGTGTCCCTCGATTTGCACTAAAATGTCGATAGTAGCGAAAACCACTTTAAAAACTACGTTATTGTACTTGGTAACGCCTTTTAGTGGTCACTTCGAATCTTATATCAAAATAAAACAAACGCACAAGCCAAAGCCGTCAAAAGTTCCAACCACTTTAAATGTTACAGATTTTAATTTTTTTATTTTCGGATGCCCAAAAATTTTGGTCACTTCCATATCGCCCTGGACTGCTTGTATGTATTTGTGCAGGCTATATAAGCCAACGCTCGTGTCCTGACAGTACTGCGAATTTACATCTTAAGCAGTTGACTTGGTGAGTCTACGCTCCTTCTATTTCCGGCATTTTAGTAGCATAGTACCGTCAATTACCTCTTCTTTTTCTATACTTTTTATTTTATTGTCAATTGTTGTAGCTCCTGATGAGGGCCAAATATTATTTTCAAACGGTCAAAACGTCGACAGAAATGAAGAGCTTATTTTTAAGCACAATCATTAGTCTTTGTTTTATTAATTTATACATTGCTGTACTTGGAATCATTGTACAGTATTTTAAATATAATTTATGTGCATCATGTGGTATATATATTTTCAAAAGCTATAGTCAGGATTTTAAAAATGAATAAAAAAAACAGATGAACCTAGACTAAAAACGTACTATACATATAATTGTAATAATCTAAGCAAACATAAATATAAGTATTCTATACGTAGAGACAACTAAACATCAAGTCCCAATATTGCAAAAAAAAAGAAATTTAGTGCTGCTATGTAAACAACGTTATTTAAAATGTTTAGATATAATCAACTAACTGATGCAAATACACACTTGTATTTCTATTTACATACCGACGAAACCGACCAAAGCACTAAGGCCACGCAGAAGGTGTGTGTGCGTTGGTGCAGAGAGGCTGCGTTCGCGGTAATCTTAGGAGCTGAGTGGACTGAGTTGTGGTAGTGCTGCGTGTGTGATAGTACGGGGGGTGAGGGGGGGGGGGCTTCATTGGTGAGAGTGTAGAACGATGAAGGGGTGTGGTGGGTAGCAAAGCCGTAAATTGTGGAAAACGGGTCTTTTTGGGACAAAAATCGATTCGCTAGCGAGTTTTGAATTTATACCGAAAAAAATATACTACCTTTTTCGTGATATCATATGCTATAAGGATCCACTAAGGAAATTAAACAATGACTCAACGTATCCTAAGAAAAAACTCATTTCTACCAAATTTTTAAAATAGCTCATTTGATTGTTAAAAAGTTCTACTCAGTTTTCAAATTTCCGCACAGGATTCTAGTACCATATGATCCCACGAGTACGACCAATTTTTTTTAATTCTTAAAAACTTGTTTTCTGATTGATTGTTGTCCTAAAAAGTCATTTTTTCCACTGAATTTTGAAAAGTGTCAAAATTTGTAGAATAATTCGTTTACAATAATTTCTAATTTGGCACTGTAGATGATAAGTTTACATACACAGCTCTCAAGAGCAACTAAAAATATTGTTAAATAATTTTTTTAACAAATAAGTGGGTTTGTTGACCTATGTAAAAATGGGTTTTTTTCAAGGTTATATTACTCAGATTTAAAATTTCTGCCGTTGATTCTTTTAGCATATAATCTCGCGCACAGAACCGTATTTTTTTTATCACTATAATTTAAAACTCGCTAGGGAAGCGATTTTTGTCAAAAAAAAAAAAACCTTTTTCCACACTACGTGCCGGAGGAGAGGAAGGGGGCGGAGCGTTCTAAACATATAAATTCAAAAATTTTTACTTTAAAAAACGAACGAAACTTACAAATTTCTGCAGGGGTTTCTAAAGGCAGGGGGTGCAGGAGTGCTACAGGAAGTGTATGGGGGCGTTCAAACAAATTACGATTTTTAAAACACGTAAAAATTGATAGTGCCACTACGTCAATGGCAGTGGTTTTAGCATGTCAGAGGTCCGGGGGGGGGGGGGGGCAAATGTTTCACTCATAAACTATATATGTACAGAAAGAGATATCAATGTACTAGTGGGGCTGCGCCCCTTGCGCGCTCAGCCCGCCAACCCCCATATGTGCATATTTTTATCCTTATTATTAAATGTAGAATGTATTGATTTGTTATTAAATTCATACCTTTTTTTTTTAATTCAAATTCCTATTATCGTATTGATTTTCTCTTAAAAATCACGTTGACGATCAAACTATTGTATGAAGTGTGACAAATGTATACTTTGCGTAGAAATGACCGTACGATATGTAAACGATACATGAACAGTACACGAACCAACGATGTTAATCGAATGCACACATAGACATACTGGGAAATAATAAAACACCCTATGATATACTTATATTTTTACTTTATAATTACTAAACGACAATATTAGAATATAAAATAAATTCCACATAATATACTTGTGATATAAAGCATGACTTTATTCTGTACATAACATCAATATTTCGTTTTAAAAAAAAAAAAAAAAAAAAAAATGACAAAAAAAAAAAAGAGGAAAAAAAAAAAAAAAAAAAAAAAAAAAAAAAAAAAAAAAAAAAAAAAAAAAAAAAAAAAAAAAAAAAAAAAAAAAAAAAAAAAGTATTCGTATACGCACTGTTCTTGATTGCTGTTCATTTATTGTTTAAGTTATGTAAACTTTTAGTAGCGCCCTTATGTTTAATTGACATGTTATTTTGGCAGTTGCACATTGTCCTGAAGAGGTTTTCAGAATGAAAACGAAATATTGATGTTATGTACAGAATAAAGTCATGCTCTATATCACAAGTATATTATGTGGAATTTATTTT
>JAPYYV010011342.1:0-10829 GCA_030522625.1 Copidosoma aretas | reverse complement strand
TACTACTACTACTACTACTACTACTACTACTACTGATACTATTACTATTTCCGCTACAATTACTATTTCTACTACTAATACAGCAAATACCACTAATACTAGGACTACTACAACTACTATTACTAATACTACCACTTTAACTATTTCTAACACTACTATTGCTGAGACTAATACTACTCCGACTACTGCGACTACGTCTACTGGGACTACTACTACGACGACTTGGACGAGCACACATGTACTCTGTGTAAGTGCTGTTAGTTGCAGATTGTAGTCCTGCCGTGCATACTATTCTGTTAGCTGCGTGCGTGTCAACAATTATGCACAAGTACACAGTTATCCTATGCTTATATATATTTACAGTTGCAGAAAGTGTCTACACATTATATACACATGCATATACTTGTAGCATCGTGCTGGCTATGCATCTGTAGCGTGTACATATCTACTCGTTCTTTTCCCTGCAAAGCAGGCCCGCCCGTATCTCTCTTCTGAAATCCACCCAATAGCAGTTAAGTAAGTTCTTATAATCTGTATTTCTAGCACCTCCATGTCTATCAACAGGAAAGATACGACTAAATGATACCTTGAGTCGCATGTGCTATTACTACCTGAAGCCCAGGGTGTCAAACATGTGATTCGAGCATTATTTACCAACGTCCGCGGTGCATGCACTATTTTATGGCCTACCTTGACTTAAAGTAGAACTTTTACTTTTGTTTGGACGAAGTAAAGGCGAAGCTTACGTCAAGATAGGTCACAGAAAAATGTTTTCATATTCGTGTAACTTAAATCGGATTGCCGTTTAAAACCGTAGTTCTGGAAAACGACTATTTATCCTTTTATATCTGTCCTTTATTATGGTTTCTGATTTTATTTAACTTTGCAAAGCTAGCATGAAAGTCACTTTCCTGATCCGTGGCGAATTATTACAGAATCCATGCAAAAGTCATATTTCAATTCGAACTTCTGCACTTGTTTGTGAATTTACTATTACTATATATAATATATTATTTTAAGCAATAATTAACATTTATTTGTGATACGTGTTTATTAGAAAGTGTTTACCCAGTGATAAAGGATGTCAAAGTAAAGTTGGTGTCGGTGTAGCGTGTATTTTACACGCACATCATCATTTTTCCGTTTCGTATTAAGCATACCTAATATAGATCCGATGCATTAGTTTCTAAATCAATGATGCCTTTACATAACTGTTAGGGTGCATAATAAAGTTGACTTGTTCTATGGTATATTAAGGTACCTACCTTATTTTATGCAACCAAACAAAGGATTCCATTAATACAGCTCAAGCATAAAATACGATACCATTGTGGTACGTTTGATTGAATTATAAGTAACTATCGCAATAAAAACATGAAATATTTTGAGATGGTCTTTACATAGCAGCTCAAGTTATATACTCTTTAAATGTATACATTAAACTATGGAATATAAGTTGCACTCACGGAATTATCACCACAAGGTGTACCGTCCCGAACTAGTCCCAAACCTTTCATTGATCCTTCAATGTCATCCTCCATTGTGGCTCTGAAAGATTAATTCTATGATAACATGAAATTGTATATTACAAGTGCTTTTATATTTGTTATGCGCTAAAGTTAGATCTAAGAAGCATTCAGGGCGAGACTGGGTAAAAATTAATTGATTTGATAACTTACATCTAATCTTTTCACTTTGTGTAAGGTAATCAGTAGATCATTGGATCCATAATAAAAGCAAATAGAATGAAGTACTAAATGTCTATTAGAACATGTTGAGAATATTTTAATTAGTAAATATTCAGAGTAATGATGAGGTATTTTTATCCTGATTTTTTTTTTGGAACGACGAATACATTTGCAGAAATGTAAAGCAGGAAAAGCAACTTATTAGGATATCAATTTTGAAAATATTCTCCATATAATGACCTGGTAAGAAAGTTACAACGTGATAGTTAATGAATGTAGTTTAACATTGCAAAATCACTCTAAAACCAAATTTTTATTCGGTTATTTAGCAATATATTGAGAACAAACAATTTTAGAAAAAAAGTTTTTCTAAACGTTCTTAAGCATATTATGTCACGAAGAAATCAAATATTTTAAATAGTATACAATCATTTTTCCTATCAAAAACATGCGGCAAAGTTTTAAAACACAAAAAACAAAAATTACTAAAAAGTATAAGAAGGAATCATTTTCTAATGTTAAACTCTGAGTATTAAATTGGTATGAGTATTCTTAACATACTTCGTTTAGTCCTGTTGCCTGTAAATAATATAGCGGCTTATTACAAAATCGCTAAGTTAGAATTTTAGAAGGCTATGACGTAAAGTAGTAGGCTGTCCGCCATCGATACTGCCAGATACTTGGTTGCATAATCAATCACTCGTTAAAAAAAAGGATTTTTAAATGTTCTTTTAGATTTATTCTTACGTAATTTTTTCTTCGATTTACGATCGTGCGATTTATTATATTGTAGGTTAAGGTCAAGTGATTGTAATACACTTTTTTCCAACATAAAAGCTTTAAACCCTTGCCAAGCACTTTTATAAATAAGTTACTAATAAATTACCACTGTTCTGTACACCAAACTAATATGAAACCCAGCTGAAACCAGTTTAATCACTCAGCAAAAGCTGCACAGTTGTAATGTTGAAAAAAAGTGTATTACTATCACTTGTATGGAACATACAACAAAATGAACAGCACTATCGTTTAACACAAATTTATGGATTTTTAGACCACTTTTCTATGATTAATCATAATTGAGTGTAATACATATTTAAACTTTTAGAGACAGTAAGTATTTGTGCTATCACTTAAAATATAATATGGTGTCTACTACAAAACTACTAACTTGATTTTCTGCAAAAACCCGTTGATATTGGTATCAGACTAATAGATAGGACAATTAAGATTTAAATGCAGTGTTACATTATTCCAACGTAATATTGTTAACCTAATCAGATTGTGGAATCGCTCCTTTTTACGATTTCCTTTTATATGCGTATTGTATGAAAGGGTGTTGGAGGTAGATTTCAAAAAAGCATGCTGACCTACTTAAACTATGATATTCTGTCTTACGCTAAGCAGTGGATGAACAGCTCCATACAATTTTCTTGATCTAGGTGTTGAGTATATGGAACTGTTAACGATTTTAACAGAGCTAAATATCCGAATAATTAGTCTCAAAGTACAATAACT
Organism: Copidosoma aretas; assembly: GCA_030522625.1. Lineage (NCBI taxonomy): Eukaryota > Metazoa > Arthropoda > Insecta > Hymenoptera > Encyrtidae > Copidosoma > Copidosoma aretas. The sequence goes on along the minus strand of JAPYYV010011342.1, from coordinate 7,623 downwards.
GTAATTTGTTGAAAAAAAATCTCTTTACTAAGTCTTATCCACTAGAAACCCTCAGTTGGTACATTCCCTGCTTCTTATTACTCTCAAGAAGAGTTGTGAATTGCAAGACTATGACAATTATTACACGATGATCGATGCAACATTATCCCTAGATCCAAACTGGTAACAGATCTAGTACAGTAAGTCAATACATTATTAACCAATTATATCACATGAAAATTTTATAAAAATAATTCTTAAATTTAAAGTAGATCGTGCTCTTGTATTTTAAAAGGAATATCATTAAAAACATTTATTCAAAATCTAAAAAATCCGGCAATGCTTGTATGTCTTTCAAGCATTAGCTAAAGTCAAGAAAAACGAGAATACTTAAACATCGCTTTTGACATGTAATTGTTTTCATTATCATAGTCTATGCATATTTTACGTGAGACATTTTTCCTAAATTTTATACCTCTCCATCCTCCTAAGTAAGAAAATGTTAGAATTTCGCTGCCCCTCCCACAGTGATTGCAAATGGTCTCACCGTGGTCAAATATCTAGCTCGGACTCAATTCTCTCCCGATTAAAGAGAATGATGGCCTAAAAAACTCTTTCAGTAATTCGTCAACAGATGTGATACTAGGATTTTTTTATATTAAATCTGCATTCGTACCTCCGAAGCTGAAAGGAGTAAAGTAACAGTGAAATCCGAACCCACAGCTCAGTTTCAAAAATGAACAAAAACATATGCAAGATTAGCATGACTTTTAAGGTTTTGTGAGTCGCTGATTACGAATCCGTGGTCAGATTCTCGAAATTAGACAATTTACGCCTCCTACACCTACTTCCACTAACCCAAAATTACGATTTTTCATGAAATCAAGTTCCTTTGAGTAGTACATCAATATCATGGTTTTTTGGTCGCTGATTGCGAATCCATGGTCAGATTCTCGAAATTCGACAATTGACCCCTCCTACGACTAGTCACACTAACCTAAAATTACACGATTTTTATGAAATCTAGTTATATCAAGTGGTCTATCAATTTTATGGTTTTTTTTGGTGCTCAATTACGAATTCACGGTCAGATTTTTAAAATGGGACCATTAACCTCTCCTACGACAAGTCACACTAACCCAAAATTACACAATTTTTCATAAAATCTAGTCTTGTCGAGGAGTATATCGATTTCATGGTTTTTTTGGTCGATGCTTACAAATCCGTTATCAGATTTTTGAAATTTGATCATTCACTCCTTCTACCACTACTCACACTAACCCAAAATTACACGATTTTTCATAAAATCAAGTTCCTTAGAGTATTATATCGATGTCATGGTTTGTTAGATCGCTGATTACGAATCTGTTGTCAGATTTTCGAAATTTAAGAATTTACTACTTTTACGACTAGTGAAACTAACTAAAAAATAAACGATTTCATGTAGAATTTAGTTTTTAATTTTTTTTTTTGAGGTATTTTACGTTGCTGATCACAAATTTATCATAAGTTTAACGCGATTTAACCATTCACTGCACTGCAAAAACAAAAAATTTTGCAAATAATAATTTTTTCTCAAATTATTCAAACATTTCGTTTACATTTTTTTAAATCAATAAAATTAATATATAATAAAACTAGAATAAGCCATTTGAAAATACATCTATAAGATGCTACATTTTCGTTACTTATTTTAAGAAATACAATTGTGTGTCATTAAATGAAGCGGACTGTGCACGTAAACATCAATTTGATTTGTATGTCCTAATAATTAACAGTATAATCCTGATAATAAATTCCTCTGTCACTTCTTAATGATAATTTCAAGATATTCTAATCATTAATCCAATCGTTAAGAGACTAGTTTGAAACGAATATTGCACTAACTGTCTTTAACTTGTGAAAACTTAAACAGCTAATATTACTTGTTTTTAAAAAAAAGTGTTGTGTACACCTTCAAAGGGATCCAGCAGTGAAGTATCCTTTGTTTTAGTTACATTTGATAAAGTATAATTTATTCAGAAAAATTATATGAATTAGATAATCTGTATGAACCTGAAATCAATAGAATCCAGCTAAAGTCAATTATCGCTGACAACAAGACGCCAAAAACGGGAAGTACCATTTTTAGCTTCAACTCAAGAATATGCATTGTTTCTCGCGGGCAATAGTAAATTTTGTAACATGAGTATTCAATAAAATTTTATATGTAACTCACTATAAATCAAATACTTATAAAACAAAAATATTATTCCTAAATAAATTGAAATTTTTGATTTTACAACCATTACATTAGTTTTTGATATCTGCAACGACTGTTGACATACAACGAATAAAAAATTTGATAAGTTTACAAGAATCATAAACACAAGAAGCAAATTACGGTAAGTGTTGTCAAAAAGATTACTAAAATTTTCATCAGCAATCTAATACACATAAAATATAGACTACTAAGAAAAATTTTATTACTTTTGACAGCCATCGAATTGTCAATTAGTATGAATGGTTGTAAGGGCGTGTTTGGTCCAATTTCAAAAATCTGATAATGGATTCGTAATCAGCGACCTATAAAACCATAAAATCGATATACTACTCGACAAAACTAGATTTTATGAAAAATCGTGTAATTTTGGGTTAGTGTGACTAGTCGCAGAAGAGGTGTTCGAATTTGAAATTTCTAAAATCTGACCACTGATTCGTAATCAGCGACCTAAGAAACTATGAAATCGATATGTTACTCGACAAAACTAGATTTTATGAAAAATCGAGTAGTTTTGGATTAGTGTGACTAGTCGTAGGAGGGGTAAATCGTCAAATTTGGAAAATCTGACCACGGATTCGTAATCAGCGACCAACAAAACCTAGAAAGCGATGCTCTTCTTGCATATGATTCTTGTTCTTCTTCGAAACTTAACTGTGGGTATGGATTCTGTTGATATTTTACTGCCTTTAGCTTCGCAGGTACGAGTGCAGATAAAATTGAAAAAAAATGCTGTAATAACATCTGTTGGCGAATTACTTAGGGAGTATTTTGAGCTATTATTGTCTGTAGGTTGAGAATTGAGTGGAAGCAAGAATTGTGACCGCTGTGAGAGACCATTTGCAACCATTGTGCCCCCCCCCCCTTTCCATGTTTTACGTAAGTATTTACTATTCTCTCTAAGATTGCAATTGATTCCTTAATCATAAAATTTTTCTTATCCCAATTAATAATGACAGTTAAATACGTTTGAATATGTGTTTTGTAGAAAACTTAGCATTTTAATCGCAGAGCAGAGAATATTATTTTTTGGAAAAGATTTTAGAAAGAGATGGATTAAGCATACGAAAGATAAACACTCAGATGTATAGGTGATCGTTTTTGTTTTGATTTTGCCTATGAGAAGTAAAATGAAGCATAAGATGGATCATGGCAATAATAATACAAGAAAATAATGTATGTAATTTATACGAATCTATTTCTATAGAGCATCAAATTTATATAATAAATAGATATAATCAAATAAAACTAAAATGACAAAAATTGTTTTGGACATGATAATACGCAATCCAGTCTGGTATAGGGTAGTTATAGAATAGACAGCTTTAAATAATTTAAATCTTAATGGTAATTGATAAATGGTTTATTTTCTCTGAATGTCCACAGATTTTAAATCTAATAGAAAGTTAATTCTATAATCGGCTAACAGTCAACGTCATCCGCAATTTTTTTTTTTTTTGGCTGGATAGCGGGAAGGAGGACATCTTTTAAAGATGCCTCTGCGTAGATGAAGCTACTGTAGAAGGAAGTATCAGATAAACACTGGCTTATAGGGCAATAACAATACGTGATGCTGGTCATCACGGGCGCCTAGGGACTACAACCATCCTTCCCGAGAGGGGACCAGCCACTAGGCTATTACTCTGACATAGGTGTTAAAACACGAAAGAAGAGATAGAAGCGGAGAAATAGTGGAAAGATGAGAAATAACGGCGAAGATCGATGACCGATCAAGAGACCAACGGGAGAATCTGGTCAGTACTATACGCATCAGGACAAAACGCGGAATATTGAGGTGTTAAAACAGCCTCAGGGACAACGGGAGAAAGAGAGAAACACATCCCGGTCAGGCATCAGACTTATGAGCGAAAAGAATTTCACTCGTAGATCTTCAGCCCATTCGCGCCGATTGTTGCAGGGTTTATAGCAACTTCTATGAATAAACTGGCCCAGTTACTGGTCCCCCCGGAAGAGACTCGCCGGTGATCCATTGTCCCGGTTAATGAGCTGCTGAATCCCTCGACGGGGATTGGCAAAACGGCATACTGCCATTGGGAACCCATCGACTAAGCGTCAGGGCGCGCTGACGACCACCCTAATAAGGGATTGTCCCCCAAGTCCGGGCATCATCAGAAGAAACTGCATTCAGTCTGCTAGAATTGGGAGACTGTGTTTTTCGTGCCACGGGTACTTTTCCCACCGAAAAAAGTCCGAGAATCGAAATTCCCGAAAATTTTTCGACGAAAATCGAACCCGTTTTGCCTCGAGTCTCTCAGGCTGGGATGCTAGCACGCTGACCACTAAGCTATCAAGGACTCTTTTTAACTGTTCCTCTATTAATACAGTCACTAACATCTTTTTCTAACAGCCATTTCGAGCTTTTACATCCTTCGTTATTGTCACGAATAACACATAAAATCTCATCTTTTTGTTGTACTTCTGTACGTGTAATTTCATCTTTTCTTTTGTTTTTGCTGCTTAGTTTTTAATTGAAAGCTTTCATATGCGACTCACTCGATTTTTTCGTCGCAAAATATAAACCGTACGCTCCGCACACTCTGCTACTAACTAAGCTTGCACTGACGGACAATAATAATCATAGGGCATCTCAAGGTACTTAAGATTAGGGATCTTTAGATACTTAATGCTAATCTTTGAAGTAATGGTAAAAAGGGAGCGTTCTTACTTTTGTCCGAAGGCAGTGAGACATTCAAACGTCCTTTATTACCGTTCAGTTGCACTATGCATGGAGGTAGACTTATTCTGGCACTTATTCTATGAGGACCACAACATTCGATTTTATCACATTTGCAGATCTGTGGCAAAAATTGCGACTAGGTTATTATTTTTAAAAAATTTACGCACAATGAAATAACTTTTGGATGCCTTGGGTTTTCTTTAGGTCCTCCATTAGGACTTACTATAAGGATAAGTTTGATTTCATCGCTAATTTTTACTATATTTTCAAAGCTCTCCCACTCGAACAGCCGTTCAAAATCTTTTGCATCAGAATATGTAACTGTTCAAGGACAGCCTAAGCTGTGCGGCTTTATTATAATACCAGCATATACTGAGGGTATCAGTTTGTGTCGTTCAGATATTACTCTGTCATGATATTGTAGGGTAACTTTATACTTTACGTGCATAAGCAGCAGGAACTGTTTGTGTGCAGCTTTTATGCCAATAGGAACTCTAGCTTCATCGTCTTGAGAAAAAAAAATACTTGTTTAGCTCCCGATAAAGATGCCAGTGATTATAAATAGCGAATAGACGTTATACAAAAACGACTGGATGGTTTTTATGACTTTCATTATGCGCCTTGCACAATCTTACCGGAACCGTAGAGGCATGCCGTTTGTCTTCTGTTGATTATTAATTTGTCGGAAGTAGTCCCAAGTACAAGACACTTGCAGAAAGCTGAAATCCCATATCCACAAGTTTTCCGTGTAGATCGTCAATACTGTTGCATAAAAAAAATTTCTTCTGTACGTCGTCGTTCGTGCACAGCCCCGCCAAAAGTCGCAATATCTACTATAGTTCTAAACAGTTCTGGCTGATCTGTTCATCTTCAACTCTCGGTCGACAAGCAGTTTTTGTAGATGTAAAACTAAAGCCGCCTCTTCATTAGATGAACAAAGAGCAAGCAGTTTCTGTCTATAAGAAGCTCGAAATTTTTGTTAATACTCCGCGTTTTTCTGCTTTTTTTTTAAATTCACGCTGTAACTTGTCTAAATTCTTTTTTGTCATATCTATATTGCTTTTTGATATAGTACCTAGACCACTCTCTCTTAAAAGACATTGACTATTTTGCTGACTTTCGACAGCTTGAATCTTAGATTTAGTTTCTTCTAGCGCTGGCATTAAAAAACGTCTTTTTAATACTCCTGAAGGATGCAGAGTCGTAGACAAAATGATTTCCGAAGATATTTCATTGTTAGGACGCCACTCACTATTACTGCTGTTGCTTTCCTAATCAGATGAAGATATGACTGCTCATTAACAATCGTTGGTAGTGTCATCAGAGGGAGTCAAGCTTGATTTTCCTGAACTGCTTGGAATCTATAAACAAACAAATATCTGAGTAATAATGACGAATTTTCGTAGAATCATGCAAAATTATTATAATATAACTTACCTCTGGGTTTAATTAAAAAGTCATCAACCGAAATTTTTGTTTTGTTGTTTTCAAGTTATAGTCTTGTATTTTATCTTTGATTTTTTCAATATATTTGGTTTAATTTGGATGAAGCTTTATTGTTTCTTTCCACTCCTTGTTTGCTTTGCTTTGGGCACTTTGAACAGGTATGCTGAAAAGAGCGTTTTTATAAGACTTAAAATATTCTTTATACAAGTCATCTATGTCACTCGACATTGTATTCATGATACAGTTTTCAATGTATACTTACAAAAATACTACAAGATCACTGAAACGTTCAATACACAATGATTAAAGAACTAACTAACTATCGGAAAATAACGTGGCTCCTAACCAGCTGCACAGTGCCTAAGACTTAAAAATACTTATTACTAAATCTACAAAATCTTGTCTCAATATTTTTTGAGCATTTGTGTTATTTAATAAGGTAAAAATAATCGACTTTTGGGTGACCTTAACAGAAAATAATCTTGATTCCTTTCACAGAAAATGGTTAGTAGGTCTTAAGCAGAGATTAGTAGAGAGATTGCTGACCGCAATGATAACGGCCGGGACCACTTTTTGCCACTGGTTCGAGCGCCGCACCATGGCCAGCTGCCGAACCATACGCACATCTTACTTGACGAGAGCATACGTCATAGGATAGGGGAGGGGCACATGTGCGCCTGCAAGGAGAGGAGAGGACATCTGGAAACGGGCATATAGACCAGAGATTAGATATATATATATATATATATATATATATATATATTGCAGGGAGAGGGGAAAAAGTGTTCGTTTGAGCTGAGCGGAGCGGAAGCGAGCGGTAAATCTTATTTCATAGAGCGCACTATACGTATGTATACTGTCTAGGCACATACCACGTGTAACTGACACGCTTTAACCAAATGCATCAACCTGACTATAAATACTAGAACTATTTGATCAACACTTTTACTAATTATGATAGTTATGAACAATACAATACTATAGCCTAAGCTCCGGTTCTTTTCGATGAACATATCTAACTTTGAAACGTATACTGACCACTGTGTCAGTAGCGAGGGTGACTAATGCAGAAGCAAATCGTTTAATTTTGTAGTCATACGTTCGAATATCGCTAGAATCTGAATTATTATTATTATTTTTTCCATCGATAAGGCTATTGAACTTTTTTTTATCATTTTCTTTTTAATTAATTTTACGGCAACTTTTGTTACTTTTGTAAAAACAACTTGTCTGCAATGCA
>JAPYYV010011341.1:0-14642 GCA_030522625.1 Copidosoma aretas | reverse complement strand
GCAGCTCTGGGAGGGGGGACAACAGAAAGAACTCGACCTCATGGAGCCAAGTGTCCGGCGTAAACGCCTGGTTTGGTGTGTAAACACTGCCGCCGCGACCGCCGCTACACCCCTTGCCAAATAAGAAGAGGAGGAAAGGGCGAGGCGGAGAATAAAAAAGTCGCACACTTGTATACAGACTGCGCAGCGGCAGCAACAAGTGAGCGCCCAGCAGTGATGGAGCTGCAGCCGGACGCTCGCTTTACTTTTGTTCCGTTTCCCCTTTGGCAGCGACGCGTCCTCCGGTCCGGGGCCGCGTACTCGCGTTTCAGGAATAATAATGACGAATCGTATTCCGATTTATTCTCATCAACTTGCGGTCCGCGAGTTGTCGAATTTTTTCGGATACCATCACCCTATTTCGTGCCCCGAACCATCGACTCGTCCGTTAACACTATTGTCAACGTCCGGGTGAAGCGAAAAAAACCTACCATCCGTCATCATCGGTGAAAAGCACGACGAACTTTGAACTCTCGCCCGATCGAGCGCCCAGGCTGGGAAGAATAGGCAAGAAGTGCCGCTCTGCCGCCGTAAGTACGTCCGTCGACGACCAGTAAGTTTTGAGTAACAAAGTTTCGGACCCCCGGGATCCTCGAAATATTATAATAATTCGCAAGACCGACTTTGGTACGTTGGTTTCACTCTGCGGGCTGATGCCACTTCCCCCGAGCTGGCTCTCTTTCATCGGAGGACGGTGCAGCAGGGACGTTAACTCACCGACGGCTGATCGACGTTCGGCTATTGTCGCGCATTTGCATAATAATGCAGAGTCCGCGAGGCGAGATGAAAAAATACGACGAGGAGGAGGAGGAGGAGGATGAGACGTCGTCGCTCGCGCGCGTCAAATCGAATTTGTCTCATTTGCGTTGGAGGGAAGACCACGGCGCGAGTCCCGTATAACGGGGGTGGGGAGCCGAGCGAACTGCCTCCCGAGATAAGAATCTATTAGAATAATTTTTATAAATCTAATTTTAAATTCCGACTCCTCCTTTCTTCTCCCGAGATTTCGAGCGCCGGCCGCGTCATTTGAATAAATCCTCGCCGCGCGTCCTCTCGATTTTCCCCCGAAACTCCATCCCCGTCGTGACGCTCACCGCTCGCCATTGGGAGCCCGATCGCGCAGAGACCTGCCGTACGGAGCAGTCGTCTCCGCCAGGGTAGATGATAAGTTTGTCGCGATCCTCCCCGCGAGTGGATCCAACCGATAGTAAGGACGGAAGTTACGCAGCTGGCACGGTCGCTCGATTGAATTCGCACCGTTTATGGAGCCACCCTTTCGACCGAACATACAAAGAGAACGACGCGCGTATACACACGTAAATAGTTTCTGTAACTCGTGTGCAAGTATTGGGTGAAACGACGACGCACCGCCTCCTGTACCGTGTCATAACGTCGACCACTGATGGCTTTTTGAATCGGAACTACTAATCAAGGTTGGTTGTGAAGAACACTGAGACACGACAGGTAGACCGCCAGCACCAAAAGTGTGTACAGTTGCGTGGCAAGATCATCGGTCCAGCAGCATCAGCAGTACAGTTATACGCGTGACGGACGTAGAAAAGAAAAACTTTACTGCCGATGCGCGGAAAAAGGAGGCAGTGGGTCTCCCCTTGCGTGAAAGGTGAAGAGAGAAACCGAGAGGAACGCTGCTTGTATATCGTGGTACTATACGCACCCGGAATCCAACGCCGTCTACTTATACTTACGCGCGTGCGTGCGTCTATACAGTACTGTATTAGAGGAAGAAAGAAAGAAAGAAAGAGAGAATCAGAAGTAGGTCAGCGCCTAAGCGTCGCTGTATACTTATACGCACTCTGCCATCACTGAACTGACCCCCTCGTCGATGACGACGACGACGACGAATACGCGCGAGACCACCACCACCACCACCACCACGTCTCTTTTCCTTCTTCCGTCTCCTCTCCGACGCGTGTTATTGTATAGGTATACACAATACCCACTCTCCCCCCCCCGCTTATTCTCTTCCCCAACTTACTCGCGCGCGCTCTCTCTCTCTCGTCCCCTCCGCCCTATTTGTTTTTTCCTTCTTCGCGTACAATATATCTATAATGTAAACACACAGAGGCAACGCCTGTACACAAAGCCTTTGGCCTCCGAGCCGAGGGGAACAAGGGGGGGGGGGATTTTTTGCGTCCGGCGGGCAGGGGGCGGGGGGGGTGCAGGGTGGGCGCGACGGGGGGGGGGGGGGGGGGGGGGGGGTATTACAGATAAGTACGTAATCATCGATTGCAAGGCTCAATCATTATCGCACGCACGGCGGCGACGATGACTTACGAAATTCGTCATCTCTCGACGCGGCATCATTATACCTGTAATGTATACCTGTCGCGTGGTCGGCCCGTGCCAAGCGCATCGCGTGTCGTTTCGAGCGGCCAAAATATTTTTTTTGCCCCCCCTCCCCGTCTTTGCCGCCTCGACCGGAACAAGTGCAACAACTACCGAGGAGTGCGTGTACCCATGCTACCACCAGTGCGTGGGTGGAAATTCACAAAGAGCCGGGGCGGGCGGAAGGAAGCCAGAGGGGGATGGGGCGCTCGAGCGTGCGTTACCGATGAATAATTCAGGATAGGGATGAAGCCGGCTCTCCCCGTCGCTCCTCGAAAACCGTTGCGCGCTTGCTCCCATTATGCAAAGCTCATCCCCCTACTCTCTCTCTCTCTTTTTTTAGTCTTCACCTCCCTTCTCTCTATCGGCAATTTTCGCGGCCAATTAAGTAACGCCAGCAGCAGCCGCGGCAGCGGCAGATGATGTTTCGCGGCTCTTCCGAGCACTGGAATCGTGCCAAGTTGGGCGCTATGGTAGCTGGCTCGTTTGACGCGACTCGCAACTGTAGCGCTGCTCACCAATGGGTATGATACAATGTAATGTACATTATTATTACCATTATTACAGTACGCGTGGTGTAACGCTTGTTCGACGGAGAAAAATGACAGTCTGCAACATTACCACGACGAATTTTTCCTCTATTTTTTTTTTTTTTTTTCCTTCATTCGATGGTCAAGTGCTCTCGCGGAGCGCTGGGATATTTTTACTTGTCAAACTCACCAACGGGCAGTTGTACGGAAAACCCGGGCGCGAGTGCGCAGGCGCGCGGGTACAAAAGCTCACCGAAACCTGCCAAGGTCAGCCTCTGGCGTTTCTTTCCTGCTTATTTTGAAACACCCCCGAGGAAACCGATACTCGTACAGTAAATGCGCGAAGGCGGAAAAAGAAAGAAATATTCTTCGCGCTGATGGAAAGAGAGAGGGCGGAGCGACATTCCGCATTGACACTGTGCGGACGCGCGCGAGAATACATATGCATCGAGCTCGAGAAAAGGAAAAAAAAAGTGCCGACACGAACGAAGCCGGCTGGTTCGGGAAACCACTCCCATGCATCTCTCGCGCTCACCTCGTTTCATTATCCCCCCTTTTTTCCCTTATTCATATTTATTTACTTAGCTGACAGTGCATACGCATAACGTTCAGTTCTACAGGTAAGGTGACAATAATGGGAGAAATCGAGCGAGAGAGCGATGAGAGGAAACATACGGAAACGCATCAAGTGCAAGGCGATACTATAAGTATTACAAGTACACAACGGCAGGGTGTGATCAATTCACGAGACGTCGTGGATGGTGATCGAAATCTCGATTAGATCATTTTACAAAAGCCTCGTTCATCAATATTCCGGCCATTTATTAAAACAACACATTGAATCATGCCGAGGCAAAAGAAATACCGCTCAATTTTTTATAAAAATTAAAAGAAACACTTTTTTGTTTTTTTCGGATAATTTTCTTCTTTTTTTCTTTTTTTTTTTTTTTTTTTTTTTTTTTTTTTTTTTCATCTTTATACTGCCCTTTTACTCCAAATAATTACTGCCATCGAGTTATTTTTGTCAATAACGTTTGCAATATGCAAGAAACGTGTACCAGAATGCAATTTTTTTTTTTCATTGCTCCTCTTTTTCCCCTCTTATCCAACGACTGCGTCCTAATGGCAGTGGACGCCACGTAATTTTTGTGTTGTTCTCTCTTCCGCCGTGTTAGGTATATTTGCGCAATTCGTAGGTACACGTTCATACAATACACAACTTTTGTATACACGCACAACAGCAAAGATACCTCAGGGCCGACGGATACAAATGATTATTACAAATTCACGCGCACGCACACTCGCGTCAAGGCTGCGCGAGGTTGGTTCAACTGAATACCAACGATAATGATACGCAATAATTTTCAAAAATTAGGTGAATTTGTACGAATCCCAGAGCAGGTTGAAGTTGTACCGAGGCGGGGAGAGCAAAAGGGATGTATCGCCCCTCTAGGTAGGCAGTGCGTGTAGCTAGCTGTGGAGGAGGGTACGCAGGAGTAATCGATTTTCTCAGGAACAGAAGAGTATAGCCTAGGCGTTGCCTGGCTAATATATATGACTACTGCGAGAACAATTTCGGAAGCCCCGACGTCGTCATCGTCCTGGTTGTCCTCGTCGTCGTCCGATATGGAACAACGATAATTGAGTCCATTCCTTCGTAAGACTTCTCCTCCCTCGCTTACTTACTCCCCTCACCCTTCCATATATTCCCGCCACCCTCTCTTTTTTCAACTACCACCACACTGTTCCTCCCTCCTGATCTACGAGGGAGAACGGCCGCTCATTTTCTTCTTTCTAAGAGTTGCAGGGTCGTCTTTGAAGCGTGCAAAGCCCTGGGCCTAAAAAAAAAGCTGAATGGCCCCTATAAGGAATTCGTAACGGGGTTAATGGACGATCTATGTTCGTTTAATTTTTCAATGGACATTTAATTAATTTTTAAAATCAATTTCGGTGATTGTCTCATTGTTCAACTAACCTTATCGTCTCAATTATTTTATCAAATGAAATGTTACATATTAGTAGTGCAGGAATTGAAATGTTTTTTTTATAAATTTTATGTTTATTTGAAAATTAAAAATAGTAAGTGACCTAACAAACAAGTTTAAACATATAAAGATTTAATTTTATTTTAAAATCAATGATTAGTTTATCAAATAATTAAAGTTTTTCATTCTAGTAGGTCCGATTCTTCTTCATTCAACGCACTTTCATCGAATATCGATTCGATCAAAAAATTGTCTGAATTTGCACATAGTGTTGGTCGATAGTACTTGACAATGATTATTTGACACTTGAATTTTATTTATACTTGGTTTAACAATAACAAAAATCACAATACAACGTTTGCCAATTATTTTTGTTTATCCTTTCCATAAAACATAGATTATTGAATTAAAATTTTTCGTGAAACAACATTTACTTTTTTTATCGGCTTTGATAAGGGCCAATAATTTGGTAAATATATTTAAACATTGAAAAAAGTTTGAGGATTTAATTGCTTCACTTTGTTTAAATATCTTTCAATTTTCAATCCCGCGTGTTAAATAAAAATGAGTTCGTGGGAGCAACCGTAGCTTAGTTGGTTAAGTCGAAAGTCCAAGGGATGAGGACATAGAGTGGGTTTAGGGTGGAAAGAGGGTACAAAGGATTAGTTGGAGACGATGGGACAGAGGTTATGGTGTGGGTAAGAGGTGGTGAGAGGGTTACCCGTGAAAATGAGTCAGCTGGTATGCGGGTAAGGAATAAAAAAAACCGAGTATGTGCATCTACTTAAAATAGAATTTTCCAAATGTTGGTTGTTAACTTTTTATTATTCCATTCGATTTTGTATATTTTTCAAGTATTGAATATTACAGGGCCCATAACATCGATTTAAATCCAAAGAGCTGATTAAAATTGAATCATAGCGACGTACGTAATGCACATGCTTGCGCTAGAAAAACTACTGAGATACTCCTAAAAATTGTAAAAGATTATCAAATTCGTCAAGTTTACGTAACACGGGGATAAAGAATAACTGAACGAGAATTTATTAACAGAATCTCACTCTGTCACACGTCTAAATTCGATCATTTTAAATGATACCTGCCAGAGATCTTGAATATTTTCAAAATTATTATATGTCTTTAACAGTAAATGGTACACGTTCTACTTTTTTTTGATAAGCTCTAAACAATCTTAACTATCGTTTGAAATTCCTAATGATACTCAAACCGATATCACGAGATGTTAAACAATTAAATAATAAATAGCAACGCTGTTGACAACACACTTATCAACAATCCTTTTTTTTATATCTTTATAGTAAAGCATGTACCAAAACTATAGCCTAATATGATATCGTTAGATGTGCGCATACTAAACGTCCAACATACAATTATTTTCAAATTAAATCGAATTCAGTTGCGGCTGCTGTATTTATTATATATTTTGAATATTTTGTTTTATTATGTTACTTATACGATATCATTTTTGTATGAAAAATTAATTGTTCCTATACCTCGGGCCTTTTTGGAACCCTGGTAAACTACTATTATCGCTACCTTAAGGAGGTTCGGGAGTAATAATAAAATGCAGGGATCATAATGATATTGATTTTTCTTGATAGTAGGGAATACGTAGAACTTATATGAATTTTTTAAATATTTGTTATAGGTTATTTTGAAAAGAATGATACAAATGAAAATGATTGTGATAACATAGGCTCTTACGGAACGTAACCTCGATTTTGTCGTTTACATGGACAAATATTTTTGTAAAATGCAAAGATATTAAAAAAAACTATACCTACAAATGAAGTAGTGTTTCAAGATTCAGTGAGTAAAATTTTAAGTCATGTTATAATGCATTTTAAACAACACAATTCTAAACGTAAGCAAAATGTGGAGTTCTTAGGGTTCAAGAGGGGGAGCGCGGTAAAGGGGGCCAAGCTGCGCAGGCCGGGGGAACTCCCACTCATGTTCTCTGCCTAATATTTGGACCAATAACTTATCGAATATAAGGGTCATTTCATAAAACTAAAAATCAGAGGCACTAGATGAAGGTTACATTTTTTATTTTGTTAAATTACTTTGATATTCAATAAGTTATTGGTCCGATTATTCAATAAGTTATTGGTCCGAATATTAGACAAAAAATATAAGTCTTCCATCTCCTTAAAACATTCGATCAGTTTAAATTGAAAATATTGAGTATAGTTTTTAAATGTGATCAAAATTCAATGCTTGGGTAAATTTCAAATTAAAACAGAAATATTGATATCTCAACGGGGCGAGGGAAAAAGAGATTGTCTGCGGCTTGATACATGTTATATATATATATAACATGTATATATGTACGAAACATCGGGAGAAGGAGGTTAGCGCGTTTTGTATCTCTAAGAAGGGGAGGGGGGATACAACAGCGGAATAGAGAGATTCAAGTAAAAGGGGAACCAACCACTTAGCTGAAAGCTGTAAGAGCCTGGAAGTCAGACGTCGCAGGCGCCAGCGGACTACCTCGAAAACTTCCCCTACTTTTTTATCCTTCCCGAAAATTTTACCCCAGTCCCAAAAGCGTCACAAGAATTATAAAGTTGCCGCTCGGGAAGTCAGCTCTATTCTTTCCGTTCTCTGTACACATGCTTTTTTGTACTTTCACAGAAGAAACTGTAGCCATTTCACTCTCTTTTATAATTTTTGTGGGAAATTTTGTTATATTGAACCATCAAGATCCACTAATATTTAATGCAGGAGGGAGAAGGGGGGGGGCGCAGCGCAAATGAGAACAAAAAAATAATAGACTCACCGGCAAGCCTGATTCTAGCGAAGTCATAAAATGATGACGACGTGGGCTGCTCGCTCGACAAGGGCGGCGTCGAGGGCAGTGGAGGCCACTGCTAGTGGACCCAGGAGGGCGAGGCAGCCGGGGTGGCGGCATTCGTCGAGGCGTAGACCGCCGCTGCCGACGCCGACGTCGCGTTGCTACCGACGATCCCACTGACATTACCCGCTGCCGCCGCCGTCCTTGAATGCAAAGTCGTGTCCGTCAGCTGGTCCATCGTGACGTTACCTGCCGTGCCGCTGCCGCAGTCGTTGCTCTGCTGCATCATGCTACAGTTTGGGTTCATACTGCTACTATTGTTGTTGTTATTGTTGTTATTGTTACTGCTGTTGTTGCTACTCAGACAGCCTAAGGAGCTCTGCTGGAAGTTTATGTCAAGAGTGCCGTTTATCAGCAGCTCGTGTTTTATCACCTGCAAATTAAATATACGAGTTGTTGTAATCATACTACATGACTTTCTCTTGTATAGACAGACTTTCTGTAATATAAACGTGTGCATACCTCGTCGATGTCACAATCAAAGTCTGGCATAGTTTCTATGTTAATGTTTAGGTCGTCGAGCAGCGCGCTGTTGTTAAGTGCACCTAAAATTTGGCCCATTATCGTGCTCGGAATCGGCGACTCAGGTCGGCTGTTTTCACTCTGTTGCTGAGGCGACGTGGACTGTTGTTGTTGTTGTTGTTGTTGTTGCTGCTGCTGCGGGGGTTTTTGATGTCTGGATTGTTGTTGTGGCTGCTGCTGCTGCTGCTGAGTCTGAGGTAATGATTGCGTGTCTGGCATGAGGTATTGCCGAATCGATTGTGGACTCGAGTCATTCTGCTGGTAGGACGGCGACATGCTCAGATTCAGGTTCTGCTGTTGCTGCGGTTGCTGCTGTTGCTGTAGGTAGTGTGAGTCAGCCTATTTTGACAAACGAAATATTGTTTGATTTTGATGTCATCGCGGTAAAACGAATAATTAATTATATTTCAGCCTGAACAACCAATCTAACTAACCAATTGACAGCTGCAGGATTGCAAACGGTGCAGAGGGCACCTCTGCTGGCTCGTCTGCTGTGGAGTGGGCGGCAGCCCATAGGGTGCAGAATTATTACGGATAGGCGGATTCCTTTGATACTGAGATTCAAAGTACGATGGAGGCGATGGTGCCGATTGTTGTTGTTGTTGTTGTTGTTGTTGTTGTTGTTGTTGTTGTTGTTGTGGCTGCTGCTGCTGCTGTTGTTGTTGCTGCTGCTGCTCCGACGTCTGGTACATTTGGTAGCCGGGCACCAGCTTCATCGTCTCAGCTAGACTTCCAGCTATTGTAGTGGACACACATGATGATTATGTAAATTGATTCGAAATTGTTGCCTCGTGCAATGGAAAATACTGAATATTTGTAAGTTACCAAGTTGTTCCGGACTGTAATTTGATGCGTAGTTTCCCGTCCATTCAGCTTCTCCAATAATGGGACTCAGCCTGCCGCAGGAGGACGCGTTGCTCGGGATCCGTTGACTGGTGGTAAAAATATCAACGATATCGTTACGATTTGATAAATTTCTAATAGTTATACACGAAAAACACAATGGAAGCTATTATGTACCGAAGGTCGCCGGGTGAGAGTTGGAAATTACCGCTGGGGGGTAGGGGACTGTCGGGAAAAAGGTCAAGACCCTCACTGACACTACTGCTTGGGCTTGGTGTGGCATCTGGTTGTAGGCCGTTTCTTAATGCTTCCACCTTCTTTTTCACCCTGCCACGTCGCTTCTCGAATTTGCTCGTCTCCATTGACGTCGCTCTGTAAATTTTTTTTCATTGTTTTTTTCTTCATATTGTTTTTTACTTATCAACTTTGTCAATATTTGACGAAGTGAAGTAGGCCCTAGCTATCAAATTCGTGTTAATTCGTTTATTTTAATTGTTACAGCGGTTAGTGACACATGGGTATCTTTTTCATGTACTGGAGATCAAGTTATGGAATTCACGGTGCAGCGTAGTAAGTTTGAACGAGGTTTATTAGGTATGAACATGTTAAAAACAAAACTTGACCTTTGAAATATGATTTGATTAGTGAACCTTAAGATAATATAAAGGTAATTTGTTGATAATACTGAGATTTTTCAAATGTTTATTTAAATATATCCGCTATGTCCCCACCTACGCTAGCGCCAAAGCCAATGCAAAATTGCCATCAGGCGACGAAACTTGGAAATGCGATAGTCAGGATGAAATACAGTAGAGGAATACGAGGAATTAAAAAAAAAAACTTTATTTGAAAACTTTTAAGCTTGTTTGGTAAAAATTAATAGAAAATGTGTTTGCGAGTCATCATTGACAATTTATTTCAAAAATTGCGGAACACAACCATTTACAGTTTGATGAAAAATGAGAAGAAATAATTTTTCGTATTCCTCCAATGTATTTATCCCGACTATCGCATTTCCAAGTTTCACCGTCTTATGGGAATTGAGCATTGGCTTTGGCACTAGCGTAGGTGGGGACATAACGGATATTTCTATTGATTATTTCAATTTCATGAAAATGTCCTTGGTTGTCAAATAAATATTTTATTGGTACGTGCTCAAAAAGTTTGGTTTACTAAAAGACTTCATATTTTAAAACAAAATTCTGCTTAAGGTAGTACCGTCGTATATTGATTGATCTACAAGATATTGATAAAATTGTAAACATAGGTCATTGTTTATCCGAAAATATATCTGTTAAAATTTTGTGGACCTTGGGTGCAAGTGAAAAAAATTATTGATGATTTCAATTTTGGACAATCAGCACGCAGTGTTATAGGATATCACGTATTTTGTATATTAAAATCCGTAGTGTAAAACTACCTACATAATTTTGATGAAAATCGATGGAGCGAAAATTGGAAACCCCAATAATGTTTTGCAGCTCTAAGAACATTAATTAGGTGTGTGTGAGGGCTGATAGGAATAGATATTGGTTTGAAATGGATGCTTTTTCAGCTTATACAGTATATGTAGGTATACTCGGCCATGCAAGTAAAAGAGGTTTGGTGAATCTACACTCATTTGACTACTGCCATATCGACAGTACTATTTTAACTAGACCTAATATCTTAATCATTTGTGGTACTCGATTGCATCGAAAACATCGGGGATAGATGTCGTACAGTTTTTTGAATTTACAAATTATTTTATTAAAATTTCTTTTAAATTATTGTTCCAAACCTAATTGACATACTTCAAATTAGAGCTGTGATTGGAATCCAATCAATATTCTATTTATGTAATTTTTTTACATCACTGCTTCGTTGCCGCTAAGGCACGAAAAATCGTGTACGCACTACCTCTGGATGGAAGTGAAAAAGCCTTAAATTCTCCGCGTATTGTCTTCAAGACTTTTTACTTTACGAGATAAGTACATTTTTAATCACAGTACAAAGTCAAATCAATAATTAAGCACATAATAAAAATCAGTGACCACTTTACCTCCTACGAGCCGATTTGCCAGGTTTGGCATCCGGATTGATCATCCACCACGAGCTCTTACCGGTGCCCTCGTTTTGAACTCGCATAAAGCGATTGTGAAGGGACAGGTTGTGTCTGATTGAGTTCTGAAACAAAGCAAATCAAACAGCTACGTTAATCATCAGTACCCAGATATATATATATATATTCAAGATGATTTAATCATACAAACATAAATTTAGTCAGGTATTTTTTTTACATTTTAATATTTATATCCTCAAGTGACTTTTAGTCCTATCAAGATTACAAAATCTCGAAAAAATCTACTTTAGTAAGAAGAAAGAGAACTTAATTTGTCCACTTTTTTATAAACAGTCCGTATGCTCACACACACACACACACATTATTATAGGGTTGCACTATTTGCGCACGGCACATGTCAACCTCGGTGCCTAGTAATTTTAATTAGGAATATAATGTAAGGTTATGTTGAGTTACTTGATTCTATTGGCTTTCTGCAAGATAGAAAAATATACAAGTGTATACACTACAGTCTTTAATATATTAAGGCGCTAACGTTTTGTGACTGTCAAAGTGTACCAGAGGTTTATCATTTTTCTTGATCATTATTTAAAATAATCTCAGCTGAGGCTTTCCTTACCTTTAGGTCTCTGTGTCCCTGCAATAATTTCTCTTCATCTTGATTACTATACATTGATCTTTGGGTAATTTTTCCCTTAGCTTATTACTCTGCATTTCCATAACTCCATCTTATTTTCATATGGTATTTGTAGCTATACTCTGTGGTTCTGTTTTTAACTCTTGACCTCGCTCTTGACTTATCTAATTACCTCTACTGTAACACTGTATTTTCCCTTTGTAACTCTTTGTTCAAGTTGATAAGTTAATACTTCTGAGTCTTTATGCCTACGTTTCTAACTCTATGGTTGTATTCTTGTCTATGTTTTAACACTTGCTTATTTGAATTTTCTAGACTAAATTCTATCTATTTCTCGTGTTTGAGGGTATATATGTACATCAGCCCTCTAATCTCTGTATCGTCATTTTCATTTCCGAGTCTCTATCAATGGTTATCAATTTTCTATATGTACATGTTTGACTTTAAATTTCTGTGGCTCTGATCCTAATTGTCTCCCTTTCTGAGCACTATATTTTACGTATCTATTTTTTCCCCGCTATATACATGTTTTTTTTCCACATCTTACACATGTGCCCTTGCGATTAAATCATAAAGATTAACATTTTTGCCGATCTGTCTCGGTCACTTGGTACCCTCTTGTTCATTTTTTTTTACTTTTTTTTTTAAATTCGTATTATGCTTGGTATTATGTTTTTCAACTTTTTTTATTTACATGTCACAAAATATTTGCTTTTTATGTATTGATTAAAAGTGGGGTGAGGGGGGGGGGTATTGCTGACACTTTTTAAATAACAGAGAAAATATATTAATTTTTTTCTTATTTTGTAGAAGCTAGGCTACAAGAGTCGTCGGTGGTTATGCTGGGGATGAGGGAGAGAGTGGTGAGCTTTACAAAACTATATATAAAATATGTATATTTGTAAGTATGGATATGTATATAACAAAAATGTCTTTGACCGTCTACCAAACCCACAAGTCGCACTCCTTTGTTCAATTCCAGCAAGTACTCATGTTTACGAAGCTTCAAATACTTCACATAAAAAAGGCAAATCATCAAGAAATATCGACGATTCGTTCCACGCCATTAGATAAAGTAATAGTAGTATAGTGTGTCAAGGAGACAGAGAATAAGTACCAATATACGTATCAAACCATCTACGTACCGAATTGTCTTCAAATGAGCTTCAAAAATTTGGGCAAGCTAACAGAGACATACGCAGGCAAAAAAGGGAGTATAGAAGCCGACTGGCTTGTCTAACGTACTTGAAGGAGAGCTTTTGCAGCTATACGCTACAATCATAAAGCCGCAAGTACAACACACATGTATGTATATATTCAAGTGGAGGAATGAACAGGAGACTGCCATTATACGAGAGTTTTAACTACTCTTCTATACGCTCTTCCTACCAATCATGGTAAAAGTTTGCCTCTTTTACGCTCTCTCTCTCTCTCTTTCTCTCGCCCATGTTCGTGCACACGCATGCCACACACGCAGCATATATGTGCGTTATATCTCATCTTGTTCTTCCAGAAAAGACGCCCGACAACTGTACTACCTCTATCCACTTTTTACTTACTCCACTTTTTCCCTGCCTTGCGCTCTCCTTCCTCCTCCATACAGCCGATGAAAATGCGACCTCTTCCAACCTCCACCCTGCGACTTTTTCTCGTCTCTTTCTTTTTCTTCAGTCTTTTAACTGAATTCAATACCACTACTGCTGCTGCTCTGTGTCGCTTGTCGTCCTTTTTATAGAGCCGCTTCACTCTTGACGAAATTAAAATTATTCATGAGCCAGAATGTGGCTGTCTAGCGTTATTATAATATTGTCGATTTTCTAATGAGTTGGGGGAAATATAACTTTTGCACAAACTTGCAAGCGTTCCAGTTACCTCGATTTACCTCCCATGTGAGAAATAAGGTTTTTTCTTCTCTATGATTCCACTTATAAAGCGACTTTTTCCTTGACATTAGGGTTGAGAGTGCAAGATGACCTTCTCGGTAAAAATCAAGGAATCTAACTAAAAGAGGAAAGGGGGAGAAAAAGAAAAAGAAAAATCAAGTGTTGATAGGAATGAAGGAAGTACAGGGACTTTCAATATTTGCGATTTAAATCATGAATAACGTGTATAGATAGCACAGTTGGCCAGCGATGAAGGTGACGTGTTGATGTTCCTAAAGATTACACACCAATGGCCTTCCGTTGATATCATAACACATGGTACTTGATTCGTCAATATTGCATGCGAGTGACAACGTCAACGACTAAAGTACAAAATTTTTTGTTTAGTATTCCAGAAAATAAAATTTCCTGCACAACTCGATTCGTACTACTCTTCAACTTTTTTTTAAATCTTAAAGCAACAATTGTATTTATTCTTCAAAGTAATGCCATTGTTACAATTGCGTGGGTCTGCTGTCAAAATTTAAGGTACAAAGCAGTAACTTAGTTATTTGGAAAAAATCGAGATATAAGTACTACAATGGATGCACAGCGGTTGGATGACCAATGCAAGTATTCTTAAATTTTGATTTTAAGGTAGCTCCCTTGCGAAAACCTCCGGAATGAAATATGTTTCATTTGATAGACTTTGATCCGCTGAATCCAGCAGTGTCCTTGTTTATACCCCGAGCGGGTCAAAATCTTGAGATATTTCAGCTCAAAGTTGTACTTCTTAACATGAGCTCATACGGAAGAGCATTCAAAAATCACACGGAGAAAAGAAATACAGTAATTTTTACCGTGACGTTACGGTAATCGTGTGAAAAGAGAATTTTTATAGTAAAACTACGGTAAAAATTATCTTGAAATCCGGTTAAAAA
>JAPYYV010011340.1:0-21115 GCA_030522625.1 Copidosoma aretas | reverse complement strand
AAGTTTATAATGTCTTCTTTTCTTTTCATTGTGTTTTAAGCACGTTTTTGTTTAGTTCAAAATGCTCAAGAGTTTTACCAGTGTTAAAATTTATGTATAGGAGCTTGGTTAAAGTTTTGAGTAAAAATTACAAAAAATAAGTGTTGTGTGTGTAAACATATTTTCACCTTAATTTCCTAAGTCCTCGCAAACCGGCTCCCTTAAATAATCATGAGTTTTACAGTCCGCTCAAAATCGAACACCTATCGCAATGCAGAATTTTTTTATTGAAAATATAAGTATTCAAAAGCATTTCCTGTAAATTTAAACCAAATTGGTTAATTACAGACCGCTCAGGATTTTTTTCAAAAAAAAATTATCTCGGCCCCAGAA
Organism: Copidosoma aretas; assembly: GCA_030522625.1. NCBI lineage: Eukaryota > Metazoa > Arthropoda > Insecta > Hymenoptera > Encyrtidae > Copidosoma > Copidosoma aretas. The sequence continues at coordinate 20,743 of JAPYYV010011340.1, read as the reverse complement.
GATCCTAGAGTTATTTTTTATTTTTATCTTTTTTTTTAAAAGTTCTTTCAAGTTATGAAAGCGCAAATATTCTGCGATGCAAATTTTTAAAGTCATACAGTTTTATACGTCGGTAGAAGAGTGGTGATGTTAAAAAAATCGTTATAAAATCGGCCAAAATCAATATTTTTTTAAAATTCCAACGGGATATTAAATTTAAATTTAAATAGTTTTTTACTCCTAAAGTTTAAAACTGATGTCACTAAAATTTAAAGCAAAAATATAAATTGTGCAGAGTAATACTTTCTCGAATTTTCAAGCCACTAGTACTTTTTTTTCCTCGAGATATTAAATCTTGAAAAGAAAAGAGTTCTTCAACTTTGAACGCAATTTATAAATAAATAAAAGCATGTAGCAACCTTTAACCACTGCCATTTTGTAGGCAAATGTAAGAGGAACAAAAAACCTGCAAGGCATATACGTTGAATAAGGCACTGTAGAGGAGATATGCGGTAAAAAGTAAAAAAAGACCTTTTTTTCAGTAATTGTTAAATTAAAAAATGTTGCCCCAACAATCAACTCTACAGGTTGTGAAAATCTTAATCAGCGCATTTTTTACTATTTTACCCAAAATAAAAATGCGTCGTAACGAAATGCTCAAAATTTCAAAATCCGAAAGACTGAAAAAGAATAAGCGCACCTTAGCAAAAAAAAAAACGAAACAATAAATTTAAAAATTCAATATCTAATGAATTTACTTCTGGTATATTGTTCATGGGTTGGATTGATGAATATTGTTGGTACCCTTGACTCGGAGGAGTATACGAGTATGTTCCTGTGCTGTGTGGACCGTTCGTTCCATCTCTGCTATGCGTATGAGCATGGTAAATTGGTTATCGCTGTCTTATTTTTTCCAGTTAACTCTTTAAATATTCGTTCTTTTTCCTTTGCTCTTTGTTGACATCTCCAAAAGAAACATTAGATCGTAGTGCCTTCCAATGCTGTCTATCACCTCTGAATGCATTTGTTAATGTGTTACTGCGTAGGTCGTTGCATTCTTTTTGCAGTTTTGCATTGATGTGCTGCTGCTGTTTTTAACTTTTCCAGAGCTTCTGCTAGCAAATCCTCTGTCAACTTTTTACTAGCTAAAAAAAACAACATTAGTTATGTTGCCTTCTCAACACGTTAAACATGCAAAATAGTCTTGACAATATTTTCAGATTGTTTACAAACTCATTCATAGGACAGAAAATGAATATACACTTCCCTTTTCATCAGATAAGATAGTAGCCTTGCCCTTGGCAAAGGTGCCAAGTGCTTGCGAAGAAAAAAATCTGTACTTTCTTTCTCGATGATACATTATACGATAAAACTAAAAAACTAGATAATGACTACTTGAAAAAGCCAATGACTTACTTAGGCTCATTTCGATTTATAATTTCGACAACTGAAGTTCAGCAGGGTCTAAAAAAAATGTATCTGAAATACACAGGATTAAATTATTAGAAACAGAAATTCTGAGTTAATGCAAGGTATATTATACTACATTTGCAATGAATCAAGGCTTGCAGAAAAAATTGTAATTAGGAAGCCTTTTATTTATGACGCGACAAAAAATCTCATTTGCTGATGTACATCTTTAACTCTGTTTCTGCTAGCTGCTCATAATTTATAGACGCGCGTAATCGCTTATTCAAACACGACTAATAAGACTATAAGGACAGGAGCCAAATTCATTAACTTTTCCTAATATGTGAGGAAGCACAATCGACAAAACAGAGGGTCTCTTCAGTCTTGTCATGGCTCTTTACACGTTGTCAGAAAAGTTTCTAAATTACACCCCAGGATAACATACCATTCACATCAAAATGTACCATGAGACTATTCAATTAATTATTAAACTTACTTATATTATGCTAGAAAATGAACAACGCTGTCGCTTTTCCCGTACTTACAGTATAGAAGATTAAAAACGAGGATCACGGGCAATCATCCAACCTCACCCGTAGACTTGACTAAATCACATACATTCTAGTTGAGTTCAGATAAGGTTTTTCATGGCCGGAGACCTACCTTCTCCCAATAGTCAGATAGCATTATACCATATTCGAACATAAAATCGAAACTTAAGTTTTTACTTTTTTTTGGTACATAATAATGCCATGAGTAATATATTAAGTTTAAACGCGTGTACTTTATTGGGCAGGTGGTCAAAAAAATGGTCGAAAAACGTTAAAAACAGTTTTTTGCGTTTTGCGAGGAAAGTTTAGAAAATACGAAAAAAAGTGTTGAGAAGTAAAAAATGCGCAATACAAAAGCGATCCGACTTAATTTTTTTATGCCACTACCACTTGAGTAGTTTTTTAGTAAATTGCAATAAAAACCGCTCTGGTCAGTTTGGCAAATTCCATACTCCATGTACACGCAGCCTTACTTGACATTTTCATAAAATGTGGGTTTTTAGTCGGAGCGCCAGAGGTTCCCGAACATGTGTTTTTTGAACCTGGATGGTGCACGATGGATTTGGGCTCAAATAAAAGATCTCAACCAGTAAAGTGTGTCGTTAAAAAAGTTGGAAAATCCGAGCGTTGGATTTTGAGTGGCAATGTAGAATAAGTGGAAAAATCGATTTTTTTTCAGTTCCGCTTTATCTCGAAAACAAAAGGTTTTCACAGAAAATATTTGGATTGAAAGTTTTTCCTCGGATGATTTTAAGTAGAGATAGAGTACTTTAAAAAATACAATAAAGTGTTTTTCCACCAAAAAACGTCCAGAAACAGAAAAAATAAAAAAATTTAAAATCATTAAAAAACATGATGAAATTATTTTTATTTCTTGAAATTTGGATATTACATAGGTTTAGGCATTGCTAACCAAATGCGTCCAGTCTGGTCGCCCATAAACAATACGGCGACCTGTTGCAAAATTGTTAATTTACAACTTTAGAACACTGTAGTTTACTTGGACGTGTATAGATCTCGATGAAACCTATTAGAGTCGGTAGGTATTCATACAGTCTCTTAACATGCTGAATTTGTGAAATTTCCAACAAGCAGTTTTTTTGTTATCAACAAAAAAATAATTTTTGTTTGGTCCTAATTTTGTCAATATATAAGATAGAGATTTGCAATAAAGTGCATTTGATTAGACTCATTTTTTTTATGAATTTTAAAGAAAAAAACTTATTATTGGAACAATAGACATGGAGTTACGATACTTTTAGTTTTTTACTTGTAGCGGCCGTGCTATATACTTTTTTGATTTCGGACTCGGCTTAACTTTTTATTGAATATTTACTTTACCGTAGAAAATTTTTTCCGGATTGATTGGATCAATTCTTTCGTCGTAAACAACAGATGATTCTAGTCAAAAATTGTGTATAAGCTCCCTCCGATGAACGTCTGCAGCTAGCGGCAAGCCGAACACGCCGAAGGCACCCAAAGCGGCCCGAAGGGCTGTATACAGTCCATCAGCACTGCTGCCAGATATTTGGTTGCATAATCAATTACTCGATCATAAAACCGTCTTCAGATGTACTTGTGTCATTTTTACGTAATTTTTTCTCAGCCTCACCATGGTACTACTATTGTTGTTGTAAATTAAGTACAAGTAAAAATATTACACTTTTGATCCAACACAAAAACTCTACAGCCTTTGCTAGGCACTTTTATGAATAAGTAACCATTGATTTGCATCATTCTGTATAACATACTGATATTAAACCAAACTTGCATCATTATAATGGCTTGACAATGGCTATAGAGATGTAATTTGTATTAAAAGTGTGATATTATCACTTTTACTCATACAGTGTTTCGAATTCCTTACAAATTCTGACAGTACACGCCGTGATTCATGAATCATTTGTTCACTAATGCCTGAAGAATACAAAAGAGAAATATCATAGACTAATAAAACGTACATACTTTAAAATAATAAAAACATCTTTAATTCCGAAGCCTTCAATAGGAGTATTTAGAAACTTTCCTTGGAATCCTTTGTACAAAAGATGGCATCCTTAAACTGTTTATGTTCTCATTTACAATGCTCGTAAAAGCGAATACAGATGATGGATGAGTACGATTATCCTCGTCAAACCAAAGGGACATTAATTCTTTCATAACTACTTGATATACACAGTGCATCACATCAATCGCAGTCGATTCTATGTAGTCTCCTCGGTAGTCTCTGAAGTGTAAACTTATAAGTGACGGTCCTTTTACCCCATAAACAAATTTTCCAGTTTTTTGAGCTTCTTCAGCAGGTTTTTTAGTTTCTTCTGTATAAATTCTTTCTTTAAATTTTATAATATACGGATAAATTTTCACATTTTCTACTCCCTCTGTCTTGATCTTGCAGTTCTGGCAACCATATTTTCCATTATACTGTGACATATTTAAAAATAGAGCCTTGGCTGATAAGTCACAAGTTCCACTAATAACCATTGCTTCCACAGAAATTTTTATTTGGGAAGTGGGTATTTCAAATTTAACACCTTTGTATAATTTTCTTAAGTCATCTTAAAATACTGATGTAAATAATCTTGGCGATAGCTTTATTTTACCGATCCATACTCCCGCAGCACCCATATACTCTTTTTTGATTCGTAATGTACTGGGTAATTCATTTATCATCAAATAAAGTGGCCATATACTCATTTCGGAAGATTAAAAAATTAGTATAACATCGCTGTTCCAAGTTAAAGTTATGTTATTGGAATTTTGTATGAATTCGTTTTTTAATGATTTGTAGACCGATCCATCATATATATCTTCATGGCTGGATTAATTTTGTTTTTGTCTTTTAAATCGATATTTTAAATTTTCACAAAAATTTTCTCTCTTGAACAAATGTTCCAATTGGTTCATTATGGGTATTTCTAAAAAATAATTCTTTCTATCTTTTTCATTGCACTGCTGACAAATTTAAGAATCTTGATTCAATTTAAAATGCGATGTATTAAAAATTATTGAAAAAGGTAATAAAATAATTAAAAAACCGAAAATCAAAGAAATTAAGACATTATCAAAAGAAACTGGTAAAAGTAAGACTAGTAATAGTGAAAAACAAAAATTAGAGAACAGATATTGTGACAGTTCAGACAAAGAAAAAGATGCTATGAGCGATATTAAAGCTGAAAAGGTTGAACTACAAAGAAAAAGAAGAATCTGGAGCTCAGATTGTTTGAGCAACTGAAGAAGATGGATATAGGAATAGCTAGTAAAAATCTCAATAAAGAAAGTAAAAGCAGTGTAGAGAGAAAAGATAGAGATGAAAACGCTACAGATCCAAAGAGAAAAAAAATTTAAGATGCTGATTGTCATCCTTATTGTTACCCTTATCCTTATTTTTGAAAGCCTTCAGAAATTATTTATTAATCTTGTTTAATAAAATTCCATGATTTTTAAGATGGAATTTAAATAAAATTAGTAACATTTTGTACGCAAGTAGATTTTTTTATATTAATTTTTTAATAAAATGAATGGACAAGAAAAGTTTGAAATAACCTGTATAAAAATATATAGTTACTTATGTTCAACTTTTATTCAACAGAAACCAAACCAAATCAATATTTCAAATTAATCACTTATACCTTTGAAAAATGTTTGGAAACACTTTGATCAAATGTTTTTTTGGAGCTGTGCTTCTTATAGCATGCCTTGGGCATTAGCGCTGGGGGCTAACGAAAAAAAACCGTAACGCTGGCCGGAATTTAATACCTCACTTCTCAAAACGAGAAAATCCATCTTGGAGGTGTCAGGAATTAAATTCCGGCCATTGTGATTCTGGCAGGATTTTAATACCAGACCTCCTAACACAAGAAAACCCATATTGGAGGGGTCGGGTATTAAGGTAGTTGGTCCGAAAATCGATCTACAACAGATTCTTCCCATACTTCTGGGATCACTTCATAATATTGCTATACAATGATGGTTAAAATTTTGAAGAGATCGCCCGTAACGCTTTCAAGATACGAAGCTTCAAAGTTGTACTCTTTAAGGAGGTTCCATAGTCAGAAGAAGCTATATTCTAGAATTATTTATAAAGTAAACTGGGCAAATATAATACCGTAAAGTTCATTTTCATATTATACGCAGGTGATCATTGTGTTAATAAAAAAATTTTTTCTTAATTTTTTATTTTGCATGCCAAGATATTATCACTTACAATAACACCTTAATTAATCCCATGGGAAATTTAAAATTTTTATTCAATTTTAATTTACCAATGCTTGTTTTATTCTCTAAATGATTTGAGATAAGGTTAACGTGACGAATTTTTAAAAATAATTAACGTATCCAAAGTCGCGTGCAATTGTTTATACGAAAACTGGTAAAAACTTACATTTCCGTATGAACAATTGCTTGTAACTTTAGACAGGTTAATTATTTTAAAAAATTTGTCACGTTAACCCTATCTCAAATCATTAAGAGAATAAAACAAGCCTTGGTAAATTAAAATCAAATTAAAATATAAAATTTTCCATGAGATTAATTAAGGTGCTATTGTAAGTGATAATATCTTGGCATGCAAAATAAAAAATTAGGAAAAAATATTTGTCTTTAACACAATCATCACCCTCGTATATTATAAAAATGAGCTTTATGTTATTCGATTTGCACAATTAACTTTATAAATAATTCTAGAATATAGCTTCTTCTGACTATGAAACCTCCTCAACATGATTAGTATTCGCCGGGTGCATGAGGTTGGTGGAGAGGGCTGGCACCACTTGTCATTTTAACACGTAGTCTTATGGGTTTGGGGAGTCGATCCGCCAGTGACGGCCGCATAAACTATTTTTCTCTCATATGATATAACATGGGCTGGAGGGGGACAAATCAGGGCAGCACCGGTCATGCACCTGGCGAATAGGCATATCCCGTGAAAAACAGACGTTAAAATCTATTTTTTTTTAAATTGCTTAACGGATTTTGTCAAAAAACTAATATGCTAATTCGGATACCTTTCGTAATGACGCATTAAATTATTAGATTATTTACCCGTGCCGTTTTTAAAATATCCTAATTTTTATGTAATTTTCAATGCTTTCAATTTATCTGTATTGTGCTATAATTTTCCTAACCTTTTTGACTTTTATCAGAATTTTATAGTATTTTTCGAGATTTCTGTGATTTACGAGATTCTTTGGCTGTTTTGGTATGAAGCCGTGCCATCAATTAATTATTAATGCGACAAATCATTTAATAAACATCAATTTGAACAAGTATACGTATATATATCCGCACCAACTACCTTAAATTCCGGCCAGCGTGATTCTTGCAGGATTTTAATACCGGACCCCCTGACATAAGAAAACCCATGTTGGAGGGATCGGGGATTAAGTTCCGGCCAGTGTGATTCTGGCAGGATTTTAATACCAGACCCCCTGACATGAGAAAACCCATGTTGGAAGGGTCGGGTATTAAATTCTATCCCGCGTAACGCAGCGCTAAATATCGATTTTACATAGTAAAAGTTTTTAGTACGCTTGCGGGAGACTACTCGCAGGCTTAGCCATCTAGTGAGTGGAACGAAAAGCTTGGTTAGCGCAGGCTTTTTGAGTTGCCAAATATACTCGTTCAACGTTGCTGGCTGTGGCTCCATAATACAGATATGTTTCTATGCCCGTAGGAAGACTAGCACGACTCATATTTTAGATGTATCTTCATGGAGTCGACTGAAAAAATTTAAAAAAATTCTGCTTGTGTAGAAAACAAGTGCAAATGTGCCCAATTTACTTTAGAACGATTCCGTGACAACATCAACTTTAAAAACAGAAAAAGCTAAATCTCGAAGGGAAAGAAAGATCGACCAAAAACAACAGTTTTACGGGTTTTCTAAAGAGATAATAAGTATTAAAGCGCACTTACATAGAGGTTATGATCCACTTTTAAACATAACATTTATTTTCTGTTTATAATATAAACTTTAAAAAACAGAAAAAGCTAAATCTCGAAGGGAAAGAAAGATCGACCAAAAATAACAGTTTTACGGGTTTTCTAAAGAGATAATAAATATTTAAGCGCACTTATATAGAGGTTATGATCGACTTTTAAACATAACATTTATTTTCTGTATTTTGGATCTATTATGATGGAATAGAGGTAAAAAATTTCAAAAATATTACAGCATGTCAATCATATTTTTATAAATGTGTGCAGATTATTTCGACATGATTAAATAATAAATCATATTTTATATACAATTAAAAAATGCGGTTTCCCGAAGGGAAAGTCGTATACTCGTAGACCAAAAATTAAAATTTGTATGGATTTCCTCATCGAGAAAACAATATCATCCACACTAATAAAGGAGTTAGTCAATACAATATAATTACTTTGAAAAATGCCGTTACTTCTGTACTTTAATGTCTTTGCTACATATATTACAGAAACAGTACTTCTGTTGAAAAACTAATTATTTCAAAATTTAGAAATTACAATTGTTCAAAAGACAAGATATTTTTTTCATTATAAATTAAGAAACTTCTTCAAAGAGCAGGACTATTCAAGAATTCAAAAATTAATTTACAACATTATCCAATATTTCAGAAACCTTATGTTTTCATCATAGGGGATACCTTGTTACAATTATAGTTGTACAAAGGATAATTAAATAATGCATAGATAAGTTCCATGTAATACTAAAAAATTAATCTAATCTAATGATGAAAACATAAAGTAAACAATTACAATCAGTTATACATCCTCTTTGATTCAAACAGTACAACGACAATTTATCAGTATCACAAAGCCCACATAGAATAAAACATTGTTAAAATGTTTCTAAAACGTTTAATTAATTTGAAATTTACAAACATTTGTCACAAAAGCTCTGAGACATTTCTGAAACGTCTTTAAAACCGTAAGATGTCCGTTTCTACGCTCAGCATAGTTATATGATACGTTTCAAAAACGTTTCCGGAATGTTTCTGAAACGTAATTGAATTTAGTGTAAATTAAGGACAAAAATTTTTTTTTTTTTTCTTAGCAATACCTACGTTCATAAATAATGACAACAATAAAAGTAAAATTTAAAGAAAAAAAAACGCCTAACCCTTGGATACGAACTGGGTTCGCTAGAATTAGAGGCGAGTAGCTTGTAGTCCGAAAGCTGGGTACCGAAGTGTATGCATTTTTATGTCCATTTCGTACCCAAGCTGATTTATATGTATTTTGGACCGGAGAATCCTATTTTTGATCGTACCAGCCCAAAATATTTTTTCCCGTAATTGTTATGAGCAATTTTATTGCAAAAAAACTTGTTTTTTTTTCAAATAACTTGAAAAATATTGGTATTTCAAAAAAAAAGTTTTAGTCTAAAGTTGTGTATTTTTTAATTCTACACAATTTTTATATTTTAATATTGTGGTTTTTTTCCGAATAACTAATATTTTCCGAGAAAATAAAGAAAAACCATGCAGATATGGAAGCTGGATAACAAAATCTATGTATTTTAATGTCCATGCGGTACCCAGGCTGATTTATATGTATTTTGGCACGGAGAATCCCATTTTCGATCGTATTAGCCCAAAATATTTCTCCCGTAATTGTTATGAAAAATTAACTGCAAAAAAACCTGTTTTTTTTTTAAATACTTGATTAACATTAGTATTGAAAAAACAAGTTTCAGATAAAAGTTGTATATTTTTTAATTCTACACAATTTCTAGCTTATGGTATTTTTTTCTAAAATTTAATATTTTTCACGTTATTTGAAAAAAAAAAAAGTTTTTTCGTACTGTAAATGTTTATAACAATTACGGGACAAATAATTTTGGCTGTTACCATCGAAATTCGGACTTTCCGTGCAAATATACATATAAATCAGCCTGGGTACTGAATAGACATACAATGCATACACTTTGGTACCCAGCCACCGGACTATCATCCACTTGACCCGAGTGGACGAAATACTGTATTCATAAATTATATCACTATAAGATACAAAAACCAGTACTTTTGTTTTCTATCTTTACAATCGAATTATAGAAATACAAATGAGACGAATTTTCGAGTCCCGGGATTTGTGCAGAGCGGGGATTGTGCAAGTCAATTGTTGGACTTGGTTTCCATGGTAACACTTCACGTAGTTAATGTCCTTGTATGCACTTATTGCTATTGCTGATTCTTTAGTAATTACTAAAGTAAATACTCAAGTAAGGATTTGAGTAATTCCTTGTCATATTTCTTAAGATTAAGTAATTACACGAGTAACAACTCAAGTTATTACTCAAGTCAAGTAATTTTCCAAGTAATTGCTCAAGTCACTACTCAAGTCAAGTAATTTCCCAAGTATTTACTTGTTTTTATCTCGGGAGGAGAATTCCAGGTGGGGGAATACTTTCGTAATAAGCCGAAAATGCGGTTTTTACCAGAGAGGTTATGTCATACTTTTTACTCTGAGAGGTTATGTCATACTTTTTACTCTGAAGACGTACTCCTAATGAAGATTTTAAAATAAATCTTATTTCATTCAGTTGATGTAAAAAATCGATTTCCTGGACTTTATATGTATATACAGGTTATTCTGACGTAACGTACTCTAGTCAACTTCGAAATTTGTTAAAACTAAAGTTGGGTAAAGAATTTTTTTTTATAGTACTTCTATTGCAAAAACCATTTTCAACGAATACCCAAAGCAATTTTACTACACAGTTTTCTGTTTAAAAGATTTACGACAGTTTATGATACTAAATTTTAGTCAATTTTCGGAAAAACACGTCTGTCTCTGGTACATGTGCCTCATATATTTTGCCCAAAAAATGAAAAATCAAACGCTTTGCAATTCAAGAGGTCGAAATTTTCTAATAGCACTGGCATATACATTTGTTTACTTTAGGCCAGTACTTTATACACGTAGATTAGCAAGTGACTCACTGTAAGCGCAAGGCGTACCAGACTAGCGCGCCAGCTGCACCACTCCTCAGGCTCGCACGCCCGAGCCTGAGATTTGTGCTGCTGCCACGCCACACTGACCTGTAGAGCGTTCTCAGTGATGGGTCAGCTGTACTAACCACTGAACTAAGGGCAAGCAGTCAATTTAGTATAGCGTCTGCACTTGCTGTTCAGTAGGCGCTCCAGTTTTCTCTTAGTGCAGAAATTAGTGTGTAACGAAAATGTACATAATCCTTATGTGCACGGTGTAGTACGCCAAGAATAGAAAATAAAGCATAAAAAAATAAATAAGAAAAAATTGTACATTTTTAAAATGAAGTTTGAAGTTTCATAAATACAATAACTCCTTTCAAGAAGGAAATGGAACTTAAACACTTTCGTGGGTAATAATACATGCTGAAAGTTATTAGCTTTCTTTTACATATGGTCTGGACGCGATTTCTTACCTAATTTACCTAAAAAATTACAAAAATAGGGCTAAAATATTAAGTCCAACTGCTGTCCAGACCTCCATTGTCCCCCTAAAAGAACTTACCAAGAAAAATAAAGATTTTTTGGCGGATTCACGCATATACATTATAAACTACAGTAGTCAGGGATTATATTCCTACGCTATTTATATTTTAATCATCAACCAATTAGCACATATTATCAATGCATACATTTTCTCTGGCAATTTGCACTAAAATCATGCTTCGAACACATATCGCTTAAACACACTTTAGATTTTAACTGATCGAGCTACCCAACGGTAATATTTTAATATACAGGCCTAAAGTAAACAAATGTATATGCTAGTGCTCTTACAAATTTCGACCTCTTGAATTGCAAAGCGTTTGATTTTCCATTTTTTGGACAAAGTATCAGGTACGAGTCTCGGCATTTAGTGCAAAAAGCCTCCTTTCGTGAGATACGTCTGTAAATGAAGATTCTGCTTTCAACGCTGGTTAGAACACCTTAACTACACAAGCAGCTTACCTACACGTACCAGAGACAGACGTGTTTTTCCGAAAATTGACTAAAATTTAATATCATAAACTGTTGTAAATCTTTTAAACAGAAAACTGTGTAGTGAAATTGCTTTGGGTATTCGTTGATAATGATATTTGCAATAGAAGTACTATAAAAAAAAATTCTTCAACCCACTTCAGTTTTAAAAAATTTCGAAGTTGACTAGAGTACGTTACGTCAGAATTAGTACATTACGCCACTAGGGCACAAAGTACAAACATGAGCGCCCGAAGGGCGCGCTTGTTTTACTTTAGTGCCCGAGTCTCGTATATTATTTTTCTTGCCGAGGGCGCAAAGTGCAATTTTGCGCCCGTAGGCACACTTTGGGTCCGCAAAAATACTTTGCGCCCTAGGGCAGAAAAAATTTTGGGCTCGGAGGGCCGAAAAAAATTTTCTGCCCGTGGGCGCAAAGTGGTTTCAAGGGCCCAAAGTGCGGCCTGAGGGCGAAAAGTCTCTGCTGCACTTTGGGCCCATGGTAAGAAATAGCCTATATATACATATGACGTCCAGGAAATCCATTCATTACATCAACTGAATGGAATAAGATTTATTTTAAAATCTTCATTAGGAGTATGTCTTCAGAGTAAAAAGTGTGACATAAACTCTCTGGTAAAAACCGCATTTTCGACTTATTACGAAAGTATTTGGGTGTCCTCCACCTGGAATTCCCCTCCCGAGACAAAGACAAGTAATTACTTGGGAAATTACTTGACTTGAGTAGTGACTTGAGCAATTACTTGGGAAATTACTTGACTTAAGTAATAACTTGAGTTGTTACTCGTGTAATTACCTAATCTTAAGAAATATGACAAGGAATTACTCAAATTCTTACTTGAGTATTAACTTGAGTAATTACTAAAGAATCAGCAATAGCAATAAGTACATACAAGGACAGTAACTACGTGAAGTTTTACCATGGAAACCAAATTGCAACAATTGACTTGCACAATCCCCGCTTTGCACAAATCCCGGGACTCGAATTTTCATCTGAAGAGAATAAAAAATTGGAAGTTACCATGACAGGCAAGAATAAAAGAAATGAGTATAATAAAAAGAAGCAGAGAATACAAGAATAAATAGAAACCTTATAAATAAAAACAAATTTTTGCTGCTGGAGAAATACAATTTTAAAACACAAGCAGAAGCTTTGGCTGTTGAAAAAAAAAATTTTAATGATGATAAAATAAATATTATTGTAAAAAAAATATAAAAAATTGTAATTAATTTACTAAATCTTGATTTTAGATTGCAGTTGTCAATATACAGATTTTTTTACATTTTAGTGAATGAATATTTATATTGCTATTTCAAAACATGTTTTTAAAGTATAATTGATTATGTTTTATTTTATTTAGATTATATTGCAATTTTCATAACTTACAATGCAATTTGAAGCATGTATTTAATTGATCAAGTCCTAATACAAATGCGTCCGTTAAACTGGGACGTGAGATTGGAACACCGGGACATCAGTGAGTCGCTGTTCTTTGAATAGGGACGTTCTAACCTTTCCCTTTTCTCATTGTATTTTACGAATTCTTCATAACATTTTGACAGCATAAATACAGATTCTTATTCTTGATACATACGAGTAACTGATGCATATTCATTTTTTCAAATCTAATTCTTTGACTTGTTGTACTAGGTGTCAATAATGAATTTGCTCTAAAAAGCGTTCGTTAAACTGGGACATTTACATTAATAGCTAGGGGCAGTAAACTTATTGGGTTCAATAATATGATACTTTATAAAGAGTCATATAGAGATTGTAACCTAAAGTGCTCAAAGTTATCGCTAATTATTACATACGTAATGCTGGAATAAGCAGTTTTATTCAATTGTTGGGTTTATCAAGAGCTCACTGCAAATCCAAGTGCATCATTGTAGTTTGTACACGCTTCCGAAATACATTACAAAAAAAGGATAGGAAAGGCCCCTCCTCGCCCTACTTTGTGTAGCTCTTCCCGCATGCCAGAAACCTACATATTCCTTGTCATGTCGGTGAAGCCGATCCCAAGGAAGATGTAGGTAGCTCCTCCTTCAGGGAAGGAATTTTATGGATGGGAGTTGGAATACAGCACTCGGAGTGAGCGTTTTAGCATTGACATGGCGGTATTAGGGAACATGACGGAATGGACAGGACGGAAATACATTACAGCAACGTTAATAAGTATTTTATAATAAATTAAATTGATTTGTCATCAGCTATTCGAATACATATATTCAGGAAAAAAAATTTAAACGAAACAAATTAATGCGAGAAGGCTACAGGACATAAAATATCTTGTCACAGAATTAACACGGTTTTAGTGTGTTAAATCTGTGACCAGCGTATTTTTCACTCGACACCCTTCTTTTACGATTTTTATTAGTTGTTAATGATGTGATTTGATAGTGCTGGTAAAATAATTGATGAAACATCTATTTGATTGTTTTAATAATAGTTGTAGACGATATTATAATGCATTTTACAAAAAGTAAAAGTAAGTTAAAATAACACACTTTGAGAGCGCATTCTTACACGCTTGGATTTATAGTGAATCCATTGGAAAGTATATATTTTCATTTTTATTTTGTAAAAAAAAATTGGTGACAAATGTAACCCTATGCTAGTATCGCACTATGTATTTCGTGGAAGAATCTAACAGAATTAACACAGATCCAACGTATAATACCTACAATTAGATCACAAGGTACTGTAGTAAGTGTAAAAGTAGTCGCAAACCCCTCATACTGTTCAAAGTAATGACGAAGAATTCGGTAGCCATATGTCCACCATTTTGAATCCACCATCTGGAAATTTTCAATTTCAACAACAGATTCGTGATCAGTGACTTCAAAAACCCCTGAAAATTACTTTTTTAAGTAAGAAATAACAATTATTTATTTTTTTGTCCACGATTTTGAATCCGCCATTTTTAATTTTCTAATTTTGACTCTAGATTCGTCATCACAGACCTCGAGAACTCCTTTAAATTACTTTTTTACGTAAGAAATAACAATCATATATTTTCATGTGCGCCATTTGAATCCGCCATTTTGAATTTGCGAATTTTGACACTAGATCCGTCATTACACACCTCCAGAATCCTTAAATATACTTTTTTACATAAAAAAAAACAATTTTTTATTTTCATGTCCGCCATTTTGAATCCGCCATTTTAAATTTTAGAATTCTGATAGCAAATTTGGAATGAGCAGCCTTGAAAACAATTGTATACTAATTATAATATAGAAAAAAATTTTTTTTTTCCATTTTACATTTTATTCGACATTTTTTAACCACCATTTTTTGTGATCAAGTTATACAAACAAAAGAACAGTGAGATATTGTAGTGTGAACTCCAAGGAGTAATGTCATATTTTTTTTTTTTTTTAGATAAAAATTTTGACGGGAAAAAATTTCTGTCATAAGAAAGGTCTTTTTCCTCCACTGTGTGCTGGGAGAAGCTATGCTTAAAAAGAGAAAAAAAAAAAATTACCATCTATTAAAAACATATCAACCTGACATCAGTTCGGTTGACGCAAATCTTACAAAACATAAGTGTACAAATCAAATGTTTATTAGAATCCAATAAAGGAAGCTGGTCAAAGAGCAGGACTATGTAATTATTAAAATATTATTTTACAAAATTGTTCTATATTACGGCAATCTCATATCGCCATTTTCAGGGCTACCTTTTTAAAATTACGGTCATACAAAGGATAAATAAATAATACACACATAAGAACCATCGGTGGACTAAACAATTCATCTAACGTAAAGATAAAAAGCTATTAAATCGAAAATTCCCACCAGTTTATACTTTATCTTTAATTACAACAGTACCACGAGAATTCGTAATATTGATTCAAACATAGCACAAAACGTTTATTAAACGTTTAATAATTTAAAACATAAAAACGATTCTTCTAAGAGTTTAGAAACGTTTTTGAAACGTCTTTGAAACCGTTCAATGTCCATAGCTGAGCTCAGAATAAGTTTGCATAAAATGTTTTAGAAACGTTTCCAGAATGTTTATGAAACGTATCTGAATTTATTGAAAATTCTGGAAACAAAAGAATTATTATTATTATTATTATTATTATTATTATTTTAGCAATACCTAAATTCATAAAAAAAAAAAAATATATATCATAAGTAATATTAAAAATATAAAGAAAAAGAAATCGTCGTACCGCGGACACGACCTCGGTCCGCCTGGATAAAGAACGAGCATATCTTATCAACTTGGCTATAGTGGACGAAATTTCTTATACACAAATAAAGTTTTTATAAGGTACGAGTGCCATTATTTTTGTTTTCCGTACTTACAACTGCATTCATACAAATATAAATTATTAAAATATTTTTTTAATTCGACAATGTACTAACTAATCATTGTACATAGAATATTTAATGAATGCAAACTCAATACGAAAGTAGAACATCGCATTAAATCCAAAGAGTGAACGTAAGACGGTAAATATTATTAGTGAAAGATGAAAATGTTTCCAAATAAGATTCAGTAAATAAATTGTCTAAAAACACATTTGTATTTCTATAATTCGATTGTAAAGATAGAAAAAAAAGTACTGGTTTTCGTATCTTATAGTGATATAATTTATGAACACAGTATTTCGTCCACTCGGGTCAAGTGGATGATAGTCCGGTGGCTGGGTACCAAAGTGTATGCATTATATGTCTATTCAGTACCCAGGCTGATTTATATGTATATTTGCACGGAGAGTCCGAAATTCGATGGTAACAGCCAAAATTATTTGTCCCGTAATTGTTATAAACATTTTTAGTACGAAAAAACTGTTTTTTTTTTTTTTTCAAATAACTTTAAAAATATTAAATTTTAGAAAAAATACCATGAGCTAGAAATTGAGTAGAATTAAAAAATATACAACTTTTGTCTAAAACTTGTTTTTTCAATACTAATGTTAATCAAGTAAATAAAAAAAAAAACATTTTTTTTCCAGTTAATTGTTCATAACAATTACGGGTAAAATATTTTGGGCTAATACGATCGAAAATGGGACTCTCCGTGCCAAAATACATATAAATCAGCCTGGGTACCGCATGGACATTAAAATACATAGATTTTGTTATTCAGCTTCCAGATCTGCATGGTTTTTCTTTATTTTCTCGGAAAATATTAGTTATTCGGAAAAAAACCATAATATTAAAATATAAAAATTGTGTAGAATTGAAAAGTACACAACTTTAGACTAAAACTTTCTTTTTGCAATACCAATATTTTTCAAGTTATTTGAAAAAAAAAATTAAGTTTTTTGCAATAAAATTGCTTATAACAATTAAGGAAAAATATTTTGGGCTGGTACGATCAAAAATAGTATTGTCCGGGCCAAAATACATTTAAATCAGCTTGGGTACGAAATAAACATAAAAATGCATACACTTCGGTACCCTGCTTTCGGACTACAAGCTACTGGCCTCTCATCCTAGCGAACCCAGTTCGTATCCAAGGGTTAGGCGTTTTTTCTTCTTTAAATTTTACTTTTATTGTTGTCATTATTTATAAACGTAGGTATTGCTAAAAAAAAAAAAATAATTATTGTTATCATTTTCATCCTGGACTTCATATGTATATGTATACACAGGAAATCGATTTTTTACATCAACTGAATGAAATAAGATTTATTTTAAAATCTTCATTAGGAGTACGTCTTCAGAGTAAAAAGTATGACATAACCTCTTTGGTAAAAACCGCATTTTCTACTTATTACGAAAGTATTTGGGTGTCCTCCACCTGGAATTCCCCTCCCGAGATAAAGACAAGTAATTACTTGGGAAATTACTTGACTTGAGTAATAACTTGAGTTGTTACACGTGTAATTACTTAATCTTAAGAAATGTGACAAGTAATTACTCAAGTCCTTACTTGAGTATTGACTTGAGTAATTACTAAAGAATCAGCAATAGCAATAAGTACATACAAGGACAGTAACTACGTGAAGTGTTGCCATGGAAGCCAAATGGCAACAATTGACTTGCACAATCCCCGCTTTGCACAAATCCCGGGACTCGAAAATTCGTCTAGAAACTTAAATTTTTTTTTAAATACTTCTTTTAAGACGTTCCTAAAACCAAACATAAAATATGCAATGAAGCGGTACGCAATTCTTGCATCTTTTTCAGCTAAGACCTCAATAATCTTAGAATTTAATCGCAGACTTAAAGTTAAATTTATTAAAGTTAGAAATCTTAGAAGCAGGAATTTCAAGCAGCCCCATGTTGTTTGGAAGAATCCTTCATTTTATCTCATTAGGAACTTGATTGGTACTTAATTTTATGCTATTCGATTGATTACATTATTTTATTTACACAAATAAAGTTACTTAGTCCTACGCTTTTTGATTCTGGAACGAAGCTTTCGTTCTTGGGAGTACGGAACGCACTCTGTTGATAATTTGTTCTTACTGTCTGAAACTATAATTTCAGTATAATATTAATGATTTTCGAAAGTAAACATGTACAGAATCACTAATTTTTTTTTTTACCATGGTAAATACAATGATAAATTGCTTTTTGATTCGTTTTTAATGAAAGTGTTCGTTAAACTGGGTCGCTTACCTTAATTATCGAAACCTAAATACTTTCACGATTTAACCATTCATATTATAAAAATCGAGTATAGTAGTGGCTATAATTTTAAACTCTCATAACAAAAAAAAGTAAGTTATATGCTCTTACCTTGTATATTCCTACAAGGTTTCAGTTACGCACTTGAAGCTATGCTAATCCGAAAACCGCATCAGTTTACGTCTCACGTCACTCTTTCCATCATGTCAGAAGTCAATGACTCCTACCATCGTTTTATTAATTTTTTCATTAATAATAACAAAGGAAAAAAGAAAATGTACGTTTAAGCTGCTAATGTGATACACAGGTTGTACAAAAACTCTTAAGGGAATAAACCAAGTACTTATACCAACTTTTTTTAATTTATTAGATCACAAAGTATCATAGAGAGTGTAAGGGCAGTCGCAAAATCCCTCATACACTACTGTTCAAAGTTATCACAAAGGACATTATAGTAATGTGTCCGCCATTTTGAGTCCACGATTTAGATGTCTTCGATTGTGACAGTAGATTCGTAATCAGTAACGTCAAAAACCCCAGCATATCACTGTTTTCCGTGTGTATTTTTTCAAATATGTAATTTTATTTTTATGTCCGCCATTTTGAATCCGCCACTTCAAATTTTCTAATTTTGACACTAGATTCGTCATCTCAGACCTCAGGAACCCCTTGAAAATACTTTTTTACATAAAAGAAAACAATTTTTTATTTCCATCTCCACCATTTTCAATCTGCCATTTTGAATTTTAGAATTCGGATAGCAAATTTGGAATGAGCAACCTTTAAAACAATTGTATACTAATTATAATATAAAAAAAAAAAAAAAATTTCCATAGTACATTTTATCCGACATTTTTGATCGGCCATTTATTGTGGTTAGGTTATATGAACAAGGGAACAGTGCGATATTGTAGTGTGAACTCTAAGGAGAACGTCATAATTATTTTTAAATTTTTTAGCTAAATATTTTGACGGGAAAAGATTTTTGTCATCAGAAAGGTCTTTTTCCTCCACTGTGCGGCAGTCCCACAACTGCTTGGTTTGTTTTAAATTTGTGCAAGGATAAAGTTTTTTTTTTAATTAAAAAACAAATTCTCGAATATTAAAGTTATAAAAAAGCTTTTTCAGAGATCAGTAAAAGTTTAATCAAAGATATATTGCTATTACTTCCAAGTTTTGTCAAAGTCTCGGAATCGTGCGCCGTAAACGTTTAAAAAAACGGAGCGCAGAAGTGCGTTAGTAGGTAGACTATGCCGATTTCAGCACACGCCGATTCCAGCACACCTCCATCCTCTGGGTGCTCACGTGACTGTACACGAACGGACGTAAGTGTGCTCTAACACAGTGATCGATGTCCAAGTGTATGAATATGCAGCTTCCCCTCTCTGCTGAGCCTGTAAGAGCGGAAGGGTTATCTTGTGTGTGTATGTGTGTGTGTGTGAATAAGAGCACAAACCATACGCTAATATCCGTGAGGTAGAACCAATAACTTTTGCCTCTCTAAGCGTGGACATATATATATATATATAAACTTAAATCGTTGAATACTATGATGTCGAACTACCTGCTAATTTAGGCACAGCTTCCCCTCTCCGCGCAGCTTTTAAAAGAAAGCGATATGTATGGATAAGAGCCCCAACCATACGCTTTTATCTGTGAGGTACAACCAACAATTTTTACCTCTCCAAGCGCGCAGACATACATATATATTGACACTTTTGCACGTATGTACGCTTAATTTCAGCTGATGAATGGCATAAAGGAATGGAATTTTCAGGAATAAATAAAGCTTGAAACATTGATTTGTTAATTTTATCTTAAACAAAGGAATGGAATTTTCAGGAATAAATAAAGCTTGAAACATTGATTTGTTAATTTTATCTTAAACAATTTATTTTGAAATAAGAAAGTAATCTTTACAAATTATAAAATCGTAAGTAGCAATATATTTACATTATTCGTACATTATTCGTTCAAATCTTAAGCTATTATGCTGACGGCTCATCACTATCATCTTCCCACTCTACATTAAAGTAGAACTTTCTCATGCGATTGACATTATGAAGAGCACACATGGATTTGTAGGCTTCATTGTAATGAGAACAAGTGGTTACCTGTCTAGGAAGCTCTAACGGGGAATAGTCAGTCATATCGGTGACTTCGAATCCAAATCTTTCAAGCCAGTTTTTTTTCAACTCTCCAATTACAAAAATCTTGATAGCACCTTTGAGCTTCTCTCGTAGGACGTTTCCGATCTCAGT
>JAPYYV010011339.1:0-38376 GCA_030522625.1 Copidosoma aretas | reverse complement strand
GCCCGCTTTCGCTCCCATTGGCGAGGACGCTTTTCTTCCCTCCTTGTACCCCGCGAGAAGCGGTGCCGGGTTTTTCTTCTTCTCCTGCTCGTAAGCCAATTCCAGGGGAGGGGGGGTGGCGAATCAAAAATTCTCCGCTGAAAGGGGAAGGAATGGTAACGGGTCAACGCCACGGAGCGAGTGCTCCAGTTCTTCTTCTCCGGTGGGCTCATCCCTTTGCGCGCTCAGGGGGCCGTTATCAAATATTGACGTGCGGTCGCGGGGAAGGGGGAGGGGAGGTGCTTTCGGTGGAAAAGTATATCCGTACGGCGAAATGGGTCAGTGGCTCTCGATGGGAGCGCTTCGGGGACGTGTGGGTATTAATTAAAAATACCGAGGGGCCATCAACAGCAAGTATAACGGGGGTATCGGCTTTGGCGTTGTTGGGGCTCCTCCTTTTTGTTGCGTTCCTGATATGCACGGGGAGCATGCATGTTATCGAGTTATCTGGTGGTTAATCTTTTTCAAACTATTCCGCGTTGCGAGGCATCAATATATCGGCGAATATTCGTTTCAACATGCTCTATGGATATACTATTCATATTTTTCGGGGAAATAATGTTTTACTTGAAGTACCTTCCACCCCGGCTTTTACGCAACGTCTTTACTTAACGTGACCCTTTGATCTTCGGTATTTTAAGAGGAGCAGGAGGATGTCCCCCTACACCACCGCTCTTCTGCGCCAAATGCAAATGCGCAACGCCCACGCTCCTCGACACGCGTGGAATTCACTCCTCGTATTTTTACATTTTTCGCTCTTCCATATTTGTAAGTAATGACAATGATGAATATGATGAATGTGACAAAGTTGACATTGAGGGAATAATTATATTTTTTAATCATCTTACCTGACAATGAGCCTCGGGTAAAAGGAAAGAAAAGTGACTCACCTGAAACAAGAATAAACAATGCCGTGTTGGCCGAGACAATAAACAGATGTATAAATTACTTGCTAATTCACTACAACAATCATCATCATTGTACTTTACTATTTTTCTCAATATTTAAAAACACCCACATCAAAATATAAAGGATGCATAAAAATTCATTAAACCAACCGAGAAAAAAAAAGGCCAGCAACTATAACAACACCATTAGTACAACGAGGCTCTCTCTGCAGCTCCTCTTCATTAGCATAGATACCGTCCACTTTGTCGATCGAGTCGCTCTATATATATACCTAATACTCTTCATCGTCGCCGTTGTCGTCACATTCGCCCTTTGTAAAGGACATCACGCTACCCTTCCTCATACACGTTTCAAAAAAAACTCCTCCGCATATACATGCGTACAAGCACTCGCGTTCGTATCAAAGAGAAAAATAGCACCCCCAACTCTCGCGATCGTGAACACTCCCCCAGTCCCGCTGTACAATTACTTCGCGAGCTCCCCCCATTCGACGGAGTTCTGTCTTAGCATCTGCAGCTCGGAAAAATCGTCACAGGATTCCCGTCCCTTTCCTCGCAGTTTTATTTTCGCGACCTTCGGCCGACGATAGTTTTATTATACGCGGTACTTTTACTCCCACGCGCATATATAGGAGGTGCAGACACGGCGACGACGCCGCCGAGGCTCCGGGCGTCGGGGGAGCAAGTAAGAGTTGCGGAAATAAAACTCGCGCCCGGCGGATCGAGTGGTTTTTCGTGTAGGTGTGGAACTGTCGACTTTTCGAAAATTTCGCGAGGTTCGGTGGGTGCGCGGAGATGATCGTGATCGAGCACGTGGGCGTGCGTGGTAACGAATGACTGCAGCGGTTGGGATACGCATTAGATCAGAGCGCGCGACAACAGGAGTGCACACGCGTGTGGGTGTAGCATCGATTTGGATGATTCGATTCGAGGGCAAAAGGGACGTTTGTCGCGTTTGCTCGTCGAAGCTTCGTTCGAGAGGACGTAGAGATGCCGGATAAATTACGGGCGAAAATAAAGTATAATGTAATCCCATCTCTCGATCGCACGCGGAAAATATTACTCGGGGTGATCCGACTAATATAAAAGACCGTTGATTGACATAATAGCATCGCGATCGGTCAATAAATTATTATAACTTTATGTTCGGCAACCATTTTATCATAAACCATCATTCCACTCTTGTTGATTCGAGCCAAAAAATAATTGACCCGACCAATTGCCATCTTCACTATTAAATCAAAGTAGTCTCGAAAATTAGTTACGGAAAATCCCAACTGTTTCTCACAGTCAAGGAAACCCCATTTTTATTTTCGCGCAACATCCACCTCTGACAATACCGTCCATCACTATTTAATAACTCTGTTCCGTAAAAGTCGTAACGCCTACTTTGCATCCCCCGCGTATTCACGAATTTATGCACGCCCTTCGCCGCACTATTGTAACAACGCCAAAAGTCTGGCTCGCCGCCACGAACGCGTTTCGTACAGATAAAATCTCACAACACAATGCCCAGCCCGTTCGTAAAACACAATGATGCTGCTCTATCGGTTCTCTATGCTATACTATACGCTCAGTTTCCGTAGGGACAAGCTTCGATTTTTCCCGTCCCTTCCTTTTCCACCCACTCACGCTTCCGCTTTGGTACGGATATCTGTGGGATCGTTGCCAAACGGCTAATTTCCACGCGACGCGTGTGCACTTTGCGCTTTCAAGGAGAGCTCGTGTCCCGCTCTGTCTGTCTGTGTGTGCAGCGTGCAGGATGCGTCCATATGGGACACCCACGTGCAGTACTCGAGTGCGCGCGTAATCTGACACTGCTGTGGTTGCATAGTTGCGTGTAGTTGTCAGAAATTTCCCGAGATTTGTGCAATAGCTCAATCATCCGCCCAAACTGACTGAGTATGATTTAATCGTCATTTTTGTAACACATTGTATAATTTCGTATACACATATTTATATACTCAATCTTGACTTACAAAAAATAGAAATTATTCAAACGTTGATTCATCATCAGTAAACTACAGTGTTCATACATATTCAATTGATAATTTGTTGTTCATAACAAACCTGAAATTGTGCGTACATTAGTGAATAAACCTTCATTTACAGTCATTGATATTCATACGACTCCTAACGATAAGTTTATTTATTTATTTACGATATACATCACCGGTAGCAGTGTAGCAAAGTCGGTAGAGTAATAAAAATTCGGCAGTGCCGTCAGGGCGGGTGTGTACTGCAGAGTTATAATAATACATCGGTTCTAGTCTCTGACAATATTATCTGAAAGTAGTGTGGCCGTTACGATATTGACGATAATGACTGAACTTATAGAGTTTGCAGCATCATTTGCATCAGAGCCGTGTCATGAATGATGGGTGACAACCTATCAATTTTTTGAAATTTTAATATAAAATTTATAGTCACACATTGTTTAAGATATAACAATTTTTTTTTTTTTTTTTTTTTTTATTTGCTTTTTTTTCCGTAAAACATATGTACTTTATAATGATATACTTATTCTTTTGTAATACAGTATTTCAACGAACGGTATAGTTGTTTCCTAGAGATGCGCATTATTGACGAAAACTACTATCCCACCACGGATGTTCGAGGCTACTGGTGCATCCGTCAAGATGGACAATTTTTCCCGTAGCCTCTAAAGACGAGGAAGCGCGACGACGAACGATGATCCGTCTCCCTCGCTCTCCAAAGCGATGCAGCGCCAAGTCTTCAAGACCGAGTCCGCAGAAACGTGGAATCTGGGCCGCTGCAATATAGCGCGCATAGACTCCTCGACACAGACCTTTCTCCACGCTCTCTCTATCTCTCTGTTTCCACGGGCGCGAAGAGGAGTTCTTCGAGGAGACGCCGGACTAGCTGATGCTGAGAGCGTTCGAGCCGGAATGAGCTGCTCTCCTCTCTCCTCTCTGTCTTCGCTCGCGCGTGCGAATTAGTTTTCGCGAGCCTAGTTGCATGCAGCGCGGGCTTCTTTTGGTTCTCTCGTTAGCGCGCGCTCCGTCGTTTTCGATGATAAACGAGGGATCATTCGTTTTAATTCCGGATTCCCGTTTTACTCCGCCGATGGGATATCTCAATTGTCATCGTGACCGAGAGATTTATTCGAGAGAAAGATTATCGCTGATTCACGCGAATACCGTTCGCGACAAATTAAAGCAGTTCAACGAAAGTTCATAGCCCCATTTGTTTTCCGCCTTGAGAGGAAAAATTGGTATTTTAAACGGGTAAGTATACGCGATGAGAATTAAATGAATCTTTGCGATTCAGAAGGCAATTGATTGCGAGTAGCAGCGATGTGGCATCCGGGGAAGATGTGAGGTAGCCTTTGACGAATGCCACCTCTAGTACTCATTCTTATACGAGTCACTATCTGAGAAAAAAAGGATGTTATTCTTCAACGCCTCCGCCACACATTTCCCAGCGATGCTTCTTCTCTTACGACGCATTATTGTTCAAAACGGCGAGCTGCTGCAGCTGCGGATCAGCACTTTAGATCTCTATCAGATGAAATCGCTGCTGATGTTGTTGTTGTTGTTGTTATTGTTACGTTGTTATGAGGGCTCTATTGATTTTATATATTTTTCTTTCGGAGTAAAAAAAAAAAAAAAAAAAAATAATAATAATAAATACTCGAGGGAAAAGCTTCACGAAAGCCGGAAAATTTATAAAGCTATTTTCCTGACGGAAAAAGAGTAATCACTTAGCGTTCGCGGATACCTCGCCGAGCGCGTTTTACATTCTTTCGACTATTCTGTTGTCAATGCAGAATTTAAGCGCGGAAAAGCTCGAAGGAAATAATGACAGCTATGGAGGGAAGGAAATATTTTCAAACATGCGCGCGTAGAGCCATTGTTCGGTACGCGTTGTAAAGTATAGGTCATTAGAGGATTTTTGCTCACTCTTCTTCACTCACTTATCGCTAAGATTAAATAGATAATCTTAAAAGCTTTTCTCGAATTTCTCCTCGAACGCCAATAGTCATACGTGCGAAGTGATAAGCAAAATGTTGATTGAGGATTATTAAAATTATTTTGCTGTTAACATTGAAAATCAATCGAACTTGCACACGCCTAGCTGTGAATTAACAATAAGACTTTGAAAAAAAATTCTTTGTCCAAAACTGTGCACCTTCATGATCACAACTTAAATACCAGTGCGATCGACGTACACATGAAAACGATAGACAGTATTTTTTTCATGAACATCTGTTCTTGCGCTCCCATACGCTCTCCGACTCGTTTTTGTTTTTTTTGTTCACCCCGACATCACTCAGAAAAAATAAGTATAAAAGCGTTTCTTCAGAAATCATAAAATCCCGTAACTCTGCCTCGTCGCTGTCTCACACACTGCAACGCGTGCGAAACGAAGCCCAGCAGCAGTCGCAGATAGAATCGAGCAAGAGAGAGAGAAAAGGAGGGAGAGAGGGCCTCGTCTCCACAAAAAACTAAAAGAAAGGGGGTTGACAATCGCGTCGCTCGTGCGTTGTTGCCCGCACGAAGGCGACAACATACGGGCCGGAAGAACGCCACGCGAAGACTCTGATGCATATGTGTTATGTACACATGTATGCATTCGCAGTGAATGATATAGTGGGTATTATATATTATACTACAGCTGCAGCTGCGAGCGATGTGTTTCGGCATATCCATATACAGGGAAGTCGACGACCGCACACGCGCATTTGAATAATTGCCAGTCTTGCGAGTAGTCAGTCTCTACCTAGTTGTGTGTGTGCGGCTCCTCCTCCTCCTCCTTTACTTTGACGATGGAACTTGGAATTGGAGGAGCTGGTGGTGTATATGTGGGTGTAATACCGAGTGGCTTTGGGTGATACGACACGAACTTGGAAGACAGATTTGATTTAAAAGTTATTGGCGTACGCAAGTACCAAAGTTTGATGATTTAAACTAGGAAATGTCGTACTCTAATAATTCACGATGAAATTAATTTTGGGTAACTTCTCTGTCGCATTCTGACTCTTTTAAGGGTATCAAAATAATCAATTGGTAGACTGATAATATCCACGCATCCCTGAATTGTGAGGTGATCGACAAAAAATTGGATTTTAATCAATACTGTTTCATTCCGTATACAATCAGAAAAAAATATAAGCTACTTCGAAAAGCTACTCTATAGGATCAATAGAATTATTTTTCATTTCCACTGGAAAACGTTAACCAGGACTGGGACAAAGTTGCTGTCGTAAAAAGCTGCAAGGCTGGACTATGTATAGTGTTCGTAATTAGTTGGTGACAATTGCGTGGAATTGTGGGAGAGGAGTTTCGCCATTGTCTGCGATGATTGTGGCACTTTTTTTTTGCTCGCAGAAAACAAAGGGTAAACAGCAGCATGGAAATATGTATTGTATTACGCAAAAGTTGAACTTTTCGAAAGATACAGTCACTTTTACTAGACAATTCTCAGTGTTTTTAATTTTTAAATATCTTAACAAATGAATCTGATTACATTATATTTTCATTCATAGTAATTTCGTCGATATGGTTGATAAATAATTAATCAAACAGAACTACGTGACTCGGAATCAATGAAAATAAAATGTAAAACATTGTAAAATAAAATATTGATCTTGACATAATATAAAATCAACAGGAAATAATTTTACCTTGTTCAACATGCTCAGTCAGTTCAGGTAGGAAACCTCTTGGTAAAGATAATGACTTCAACTCACCTGAAACAAAAAATAAATTTTGCTCATTTAATAAACTGCGATGAAAATTAAAAAATATATGAAATTTATATTTTAGTTGTAAGTACCATTCGAAGAATTATTTCTAATCTTTTTATGTAAAGTTAGAGTCAGTTTTTTCATTAGTTATCTATTGTCCGCTATTGTCCCTATTAAAAAGACAATCAACTGTAACATCAGCTTCCCGTACACGTAACGTTTTCCCTGATGAAGGCAATCTCGTACACACTTTCAAAGAGAAAAATACATTATCACAAACGCCAAAGAGCTCGACCTTCATAAATTAACGCTGACCAACATACGTGGCACTTATACGTGCATTTCAAGAAGCTCATACGTGGGCGAGAGGTTCGTTCCAAAAGCGCCACGAAACGACTAACTTCAATTCATATCCAACTCAAAGGAGGTCAAGTACTTTATACATATTGTTGAATTACGTATGTATTGAGGGCCATTATCTCTCCAAATTAATTGTGTCAGCTAAATGGCTTCTGTGCAAAACTCATTGTAACCCCAAAAATCTTTGAATACGAAAACTTTGTCGCAATGAGTCTCTTTTGAGTTTTAGAGCTCACATTGTTGGGAAGACAGTTTGCGTACACTCTACATTCACTGTGTTCCTGCTAATGTTGTTTGAGAAAACCGACCAAAGCTGCAGTGTTGACTCATGACAGACGGCATGGCATTATGTGCCTTGGCAGAGTCCACTATCTATAAATGCAAAATTCCATTGTTCGTCGTGCTGTTCGACCCGAGCCGTTCTATTTTTACAACTCAAAGATCCAAATACACAGTGACAGTCACGTTGAGATGGCCCGATTAATCCTCCACCGCTGGACGGACACAGAAAATACTCGACGAGCGCACGTCAAACGAATTCTCGCGCGATACAATTTTTAATTCCCGAATCGCATACACGTTATTCCCACCTTCTCAACCTCACGTCCCGCGGAAAGCCCCGCCTGCGTTATGTAAAGAAAAAAAAAAAAAAAAAAATGGCAAACCCGCGCTCACCCACACCAATTAGTTTTCAACCCACGACAGCAGCATCGAAAGCTCCGGCCCGACCGCACGCGATAAGCGCTCGCGCGTCCGCCCGAAAGGCCAGTGCATTCCTGCGGAAACGAACGCTGTACATAGGTATATATATCGCGGGCTAGAGAGATATGCGGCTGCTATGTATACCAAGTGCAGCAGCCCCGCTTTTGTTTTCGGTGGCGGGCGCGCAAGTTTTGTCGGCGCCGACCATCCCCCCGAGCTTTTTGCTCTGTTTTATGTATATGGGAGGGTTGGGGGGAGCGAGTCTTCGGACGTGTTTACGGCACCACCGACCGGCCATCGACTTTGAAAATGGAAAAGGACTTTTCACTGGTTTGTTTTTGTTTTCACGGGAGCGGTATACTTTTGCTTGGGTAAATTTCTTGCCCAGCGAGTAGAAACGCGCAAGATAACGCTATCGGTTTTTTTGCACTCCAAGTTTCGCGCGAGTGAAAATTAATTTCGAGGGCGAGTCTAGTTTTGGTCGGGCAACCGAGTGCTCTCTGGGTTCCGCATGGCGTTTTTAAAAATTAATTCGTAACAACGTCCCCTGGATTGCGCAATGCTAGTGCAACAATGCCCGCTTGGGAAAAAACTTTGGGTGCATTGAAACACGCCGTATCTCTGTCAAAACAGTGGGCATATCTGAGCTGTGAAATAATGGGCCCAAAATGGAGAGGAAATAAACAACAGAGATGCGGCATGCATGCGCTTGCGAAAAAATCCCACGCGGCGCAGGAGTATATATACTGGTGGGTTAGCTTTGAAAGGGAGAGCATTGTTTTCTTGTCGGAGTGTTGTCCTCTTTCTTTTTTTTTATTGCACTTGTGTTCCCATAATCTTGTCGAAATAAGCAAAGCCTTGATCTGAAGACACCTGCGCGACTCTCTCCTTTGTACCTACAGTATTTTTTAGATGAAATCTCTACCCCTGTTTGGATCGTTTCTTTGCCGGTTTTTTGTAAATTTTTTTTTAATTTTTTTTTTTTTTTTTTTTTTTTTTTTTTTTTAATATGTTTTCGTTGCGTAACCTCGGTAGTTACTTAACATTGAAGCATGAAATTCCCTTAGTGGTATACACAAGTACTCACAGACGATTTCGGTGCATCGATTATTGAAGGATCAAAAAAGGGCATTTTCTCACTCAAGGTTTTCTTCGGTCCTGGTGACTTAAATAAGTTGTTAAATTAAGTGTGTGCATTTTCAGCCAACGAAATTATGTCAAAATCGAGCTGGTTGCCCCAAACGAGGCCCCAAACAACCCTTCACACCTCAACGGGTTCTGAAATCGTAAAAATTATTGGAGTACAAATTGCACAACTGATAATAATATCGACCCTTTCCGGTTCGGCCATTCAAATGACTTTTGGCTCACACATAATATACGGAGAGTTTCGATTATCATCTGTCAATAACACCCGATATATAAAACCCTTCAGGTACAAACACAATACGCGCCAAACACAAATCCCCAGCGGAGAACTTGCCAAAGCCCACGTATACATATATATAATATGCGATGTACAGCTGGTATTCCTGGACTATTCACTGCATATTCGCTTCCCCCCCCGTCTTTACATCCGCATTATCGGGAGCAAGACTCCCTGGCCGGGTTCCAAGTCTCGAGCAGCGACGACGACAGGAATCTTGGTTTTTCCTTCGCTACTGTAACTACCGTAGCTCATCGCTTGTATACGTGCATGTGTGTGCATGTGTTTGGAGGTTTTTTCTTTTGGTCGTCGAGTCGCGCACGGAAATAGATAGACGGCACGCAATACTACCGATCCGCTGCTCGGGGCGTTTCGTCACTTTGAACTGGGCGTAATTGACGTGCCGTGGTCGGTGGAAGGAGTTATTGAGGGGTTTCCTTTTTATTATTTTTTTTACGATCAATGCTGGTTTTTTTTTCGAGGGAACAGAATCTGCTCGCCTGATCAAAGCGGGAGTTGATAACTGCTTATCAAACTTGGAGAGTAAGTATACATATGCGTGTTTTAAAAGGATATCATTGAGTTGAAAAAAAGAAAATACAATTTAGATGTTTCATTGAAATCCTAAGAAGTGCCTTGGTAATTTTATCGATCGTTTGATTCTATTACAAAGTATTCATTAACTTTTTTTATATATTTTCCATGAAATAATTCCTTATTGAACTCGTATGAGACTATAATCGACATTCTGACACCCACACCTTGAGATCTGACTAAGCCAGACGCTTCATCGCGTGACCCATTAATCTATTGAGACAAATACATTTCATTTTCGTTAAAATGTCACTTTTGAATTTATTCTTACTAAACACACTACCCTCATTAATTTTAACCAATCCGACGACAAACGGATTAGTTCCAGCTATGTGACAATAAATCTTCTAAGATGTAAATGTAGAATTTGACAAGCCGATCGGCAGCTTCGTATAAGGAAACGTGGAGAAAGACTTACTCTGCTGAATGGGAAGTTGATTGGGGTCGATTCGTTCGATATCGAAGGTGTGCCGCTGTTGCGATCCGGAGCCCTGTCTCGACGCCGTGCGGGAGGCCCTCCTGAGCAATGGAGCTGGATAAAGAAGTTAAAACTTCTTCTTCAACATATTGACGGATACGTAAATTTTAAAAGCTCGTACCAGAGGCGAGAAAAAATAAAGCGGATGTAAATAAGCTTGGTGACTTTTTTTTCATGATGGTTCAAATAAATGGACTCCAGCGAATGTTGGAATGCAGGGGAGCGAAAATTTGCGAAAAGCAAATGATGCTATCAAGCTGAAGCGATGATGAATGAAAAAAAATGAGCCAAAATACTAATAATCAAAAGAGTCACAGGGACAGCGTTGGACTCTTCAGCTGCAGCTTTATAAAGTATACTTGCATCTCGATGCAATACCGCATCCAATTACCACCACTCCCTAAAAAGCCATCACGATCCCGCGATCGCGTCACGCATCGCGAAATGTATCCCCTCGGGGGGGGGGGGAAGGTTCGCGAACCGACGACAGCAGCAATTTACAGAGCGCAAAACGGCCGGCGTCGAAAATTAACTGCAGGACGGAAGTGCGCGCGCCTTTGGAAGCGACGAGTCGTTTTACAAGATCAAAGTAGGCAGGCCTGGTGACTCACGCCTGCACGTGGGTGCTGCTGCGCGAAAGGGAAACAACAGACGCTCTCCTCGATAAGATACAGGACACACGCTCTCTGCCCGGGTTGATGATGGTCCCCTGTCTCCGATGTATGAGGTTCTAGACGCGCTCGACACGGCGATTTATTGCGCTTGTACTCGAAAAATATTTGACGCAGCGCCTTCTTTGCCGAGACACTGTGTCTTTCATCTATTGTCTCTCGTGGTAGGTGTTCTCCGTTAGGGATGTAGTTCAGCAGGCGTGGAGGCAAAGCTGGTTTTTGAATGGTTTAAAATAGTTAACGGTGTGATGAATTTAGTGCGGAAACTTTTCGCAATGTGCAAAGCTTTTTGATCTCTACATTTAGAATAGTTAGAAATAATTGTATCAGAGGTACCGAGTATACAACTAGACGAGATAGTGAGAATATTTCATTTTCTATTAGTTGAAATTGGACTTAAAAAAAAAGCGAGCAAAAAAGTATGAAACTTGAATGACGACAGTTATTTTACCTGTCATAATTGGGTAGTTCTAATTTCCTTACATGTGATTTCATGTAATTTCAAGCTATTCCAACATAAGGTTCGGTATCGTCCAAAAATTCCACAACAATCAGTTTCAGTTATAATATCGTATATTACGATTACATTTTACGTCAGAAGTGCTGAAAAACTTTAAAATACACGGATAACTTTTTTTTTTTGAACGGTATATTGAATATTAATGTTTTTGTACAGCAAATTAAATATTTTTCAACTATTTCCTGGGTTGTATACATATAATCGTTAAAACAGCATATCTCGCTATTCAAAATTTAAAAAGTAGAACTATTTTTATTTCATAAACAAAGGTTGTAGCTCAACGTACTACTCAGGTATCGATCTAATACATCCATTCTCACCGATTCAAGGATACTTATATATCTGCGAGTTTCTTCCAAAATCCTCGCCAAAATCATACGAAAAAAAAAAAAAAATAGAAAACGAAGGCCAAGGTACAACTATTGTACTAAACCTATACGAGTAAGTAACTATACTTACAGGTAAACTTTTACACGCGTGATCCCTAATCGGCGACGTCTACAGCACCACACACACCATACCATCCGGGGAAGAAACGGTGTGTCGGCACTTAGACATCGGCGCATAGGTTAAAGTCA
This sequence comes from Copidosoma aretas, assembly GCA_030522625.1. NCBI lineage: Eukaryota > Metazoa > Arthropoda > Insecta > Hymenoptera > Encyrtidae > Copidosoma > Copidosoma aretas. The sequence goes on along the minus strand of JAPYYV010011339.1, from coordinate 26,390 downwards.
GACGCGGTCTTCGGTATGGTTCCATAATACGGAGGCTGCTGCTGCCGGGGCTCAAAATATAATAGCACCCATCGTAGCTACGTATCCCTCTTCTTTCGCCACGGCGGCTTACATAGCGGAGTGCACATATAAACAGCAAGCGAGCGAGCAGCCGAGGGTACAGGAGCGTGGGATCGCGTTACCCAAGCGGTATTATAAGCCTCTCGGCCATTGTCTCCTTCGGTCATACCCTACAGGTAGGTAAGTAAGTACACATCCTCATCGCCGCTTGTATACATACATCCTCCTATACGTAAGCGCGCTCGTGCATGTATATGTCCATTCTAATATACCTATTCGGAGATGTGTTGGAGAGCTAGGCGCGTTTTTTCGTATACATACTCTGTCCCGGCGCTTCCACTTTTTTAAGGCATATACAGCTGTTTGAACTATTATCAGATCTAGCGGGCTTGGCGGACGCGGCGGGGAGAAGCCACGCGGGGGGGGCGCCCCCCCCCCCCCCCCGCGTTATTAACTCCGGCTTCCGAGCCGTTCCGGCCGGCCGCGCGATTTGATTGTTGCGCGTGTACTTGTATATAATACAATACGCCCGAGGTCACTGATGTTTAATTTCAAAAATAAGAGCGCCAGGCTCTCTCTCTCTCTCGGGTTCCTTTATTTGCAAATAATCGCTGTACCGCTCTCTATTCATATTATGCTCCGATGGTTTTTTCATTTTATTTTATTTTACATCCATGCAGGAAAAAAAAGGTGGATCCTCAATTTATGAAAAAAAAAGGACTACAGGCCGATGGCAGAATCACGCGGTATTGTTTTCGACGCACGGAAAGGAAGTTGGCGCGTTTTTTCACGGCGATTAGTCACATACGCTGAAGAATCCGCACGATTCCCGATGAATCACCATCATCAGCCGTCACACCGCATTCGAGGAGGGAAAAAAAGCCGGCGGGCACGCGCGGAATGAAAAGTACTTATGATGTTTGGAAAATCGAAGCTCGGCGCGCGTATTATAGCGAAGGAACAAGCTGCTTTTTTTTTTAATCCGCGGATCGATTGAAGCGGAGCTCTGGGCGTATGCCGTCGGTGTTACTCGCTAGCTTGGTCGGCAGAGCAGTGATCTCGTATAATACGTAATTCTTTATCGAGAAGAGCAGTTCAATATACCGTCACGAAAGGGCAACAGAGATAAAAAACAGATGTCGTTAGAAATATAACATTTATTATGTGTTGTGGATGACTTTTGATGATTTTTTTTTTTTTTTTTTTTTTGAAGCACAACCGATCTATGAGAGATCACCTTAACATTTCGCATCATGCAAAACCTCGCAATAGTCATAATCAGATTAGCATACGCTGAAGATACAAGCACGGCAAATGAACAAAACTGCAGCAGCAAAGTGAGCGAGAAAAACCATAGAGATATTGGAATAGAGAGCATGCGAGAAGTCTGGTAACCTGTAACTGGCTGCGATACGCAAGAGAGAAACCTGCCAGCGAGTCCCCCTGTATCCTTGTCTAATCAGCTACTACAGCCAATCACAGAGAAGGACCTCTTCGATTAAACAAGGACACGGGGGGACTTGCTGGCAGCTTTGTCCCTCGCTTCGCGTATCGCAAGATTAGGTCCTTGCTGTGCTCAATTCTAATATCTTCGTGAGAAAAACGCAATTAAAAAAAAAAAAGAACAAAACAAAAAAACAACTCACAGGCACTCCCGGAGCTGTCGCCGCTCTCGTTATCGAGGACCAGCCTGTTTTTCTTCCTGCGCCTGAGTATCGAGTTCCACACCTTCTTGTGGCTCATCTCGGCGACCGGTGCTCGCTGTCAAATCGGCGGGAAGCAGGCAATGGGCGTCTACGCCCCTGTAGTTGGCTCTTTATCGTTACTCTACGGCTACACGATCTGTACTGAGCTCCGATTGCGCGCTATCACTAAAAAATACTACACCCGCGAACACTCGAGATATTCTATTATCTTTCCGACGACGCGGACACACTCTTGTGATTTCTTCAATCCATCTCTTCGCAATACTCGTGCAGGACCGGTTAGGCGAAGCAAATGTTGTCGATCAAACGTTCCACGGTGGACTAAATTATTTCCTGCTGCTTCAATCAGACGTCGATGCGCTGCATTATATTATTTAGGTGGCAGTACGAAAAGTAGTCTCCTCCATTATCGCTGCTTAGCATGGCTCTAACGACCCATGTAACGAGCACCCGTGTTACGTACACTGCTAGCTATCAGCTTTGCGCAACGGCAGCGCGACTGTTGTACCGTATTCGTTAATATACTTTCGCCACTTGTTTTATTTCATATTCGATTAAAAAACAATGATCCATTGTGATTTATGCATACTGCGGTTTATATGTATTGAGCCATTCATTCTGGGAAGACCTGGTTTATAATACACATCGAGACGAACTGACGTGTGGTTCCCGAAACAACGAGCCGGTACTCGTAAGACTATTGTCAGTCAAAACCACACGACTCGATCCCTCCAACAGTACGTGATGATTGTGGAAACTCCTCTAGCGTCTGAATGCTGTTTGACGGAAAATAAAAAAAAAATCTGATTCCTCGTCAAAAATTCCAATCGAGTTGCACAACGCGCGTTGCGTTGGCTACTTCGGCCTTGGCAGTGGAATCGCAGCGTTTGAAGCGCAACAATACCGATCATTCATTACCCGATGAAGCCAACGGATAAGTACGTCAACGATCTCACTCCCGATCCACCCTCTTCTTTCCGTCACCAAAAATAAAAAAAAAAAAAAAACCTGCTATCAACACTTTTCGAAACTTCACGCACAATCGACCGCACAAAAGAGTACCGCGTCCCGCGCGCGAGCTATCGAACCGAAAGCTCCGTAAGCACTGTCTGTACACAGCAGCGCACCACCACCATGTCCGTACGGGACGAAAGAGCAATCAAGCCGCCGACAACAGCAACTATACGACGAGTCACGCCGGACGCGATTCAAGTAGATGCACACACACACACACACAGAGAGAGAGATATAGAGATACGCGAGCGCAAAACAGATGACGGCCGCAAAAACGAGGAGCGCGGAAATTCGTGGACTTGTATATTTACGCGCTAGGATCTATCAACCCGGCCGGCGCGCGCGACTCCGTCCGTCTGTCGATCCGATCCTCAACGCGACCGGTATCGAGGTACATACCCGCGATCCGATCCCCGTCTGTCTCGCCTGCAACTCGTCCACTCGCTCGAACTACTACTACTACTATACAGTACCTACTCGTCTGCTGCCGCGCTCGTCGTTACACTGTATATACGTATACACCTACTACTCCACTTATATCGACTGTATATAGGTACTTACAATCGCTGAACTCTCGCGCGCGATGATTTCGAGTCGAGCGCCTCTCTCTCTCTCTCTCTCTCAACACTGCAGCATTGTACGGGGGGGACCATACGCTGGTAAGTGGTGTATACGTATGTACCCACTTTGGCTCGCGTGTAAGAAAATTGCCGCGCACCTCGTGGTGGGAGCTATAAACACGTACGTAGGTACATAAGTACGGAGTGTTGAGTAAAAAGTAGTCGGCGGCAGCGATCGAGGATGGATGGATGGACGGATGGATGGGAATACAACGCGGAACTGTGTCTGATTGTACAGATACGCATACGCTCACGACAATGGGAAGACGCTCGCAGAGTTTAAGGGGGGGGGGGGGGGGCGGGGGGGGTCCTTCCCCCCGGGGGCAGGGGGGCTGGTGGTGTACTTACACTCGAGGATCAGTCGACTTGTAAACGCCTCACGCTGGGAGAGAATCACGAGGTTGTACGGTACTGGTCCTGTATATACTTACTTACAACGCTCTTCTCGGCTCTTTCGGCGCTGACCCGACGCGATGGTCGAGCGCCGTACATTACACCTATATAAGTACATTGTCCTTTTCGACCTTTGGACTGTTCCGTTCTATTATCTTTTTTCCCATGTAGGCCGTTAGGAATGGCAGAAATATTCATCGACCTGTATTAGAGAACGCTGGTCGGGCCATTAGTATTTTATCATCAGGCGATTCATTACTGTTATTGTGTACATATCAAGTACGACCAGGGATTCGCAGTGGCAGCAACAGTATGGACTGAAAATAGAAAATGAGCGCATACGCGTATCATCGCGCGGGGGGGGCACAACTGGCAGCAGGAAAAGGTGCAATTATCGAGAGGAGGAGGAGGAGGAGCCCCGACTTGCGTGACTGGTTATGCAATGGATGAAAAAACAAGTATATCTACTCAAGCTGTAAAAGGAGGAATTAACGGCCGATCGGAAAATTAAATTTTAACAGGACGGAAGACTTGGGAAAAAATTCCACTCGAATACCAGGCCAACGCGCTTCTCGTCGATCACGCAATCAACGAGATGACGCGCCCCTCTGTGTCGTGTACATATCATGTGGGACACGAGACACGTTCGACCGTCGACACCCGCGGCGCCCGCGGGACGGATAAAACAATGAGAGCAAAGTATGTGTGTACTTACGTTATAAGCTCGCACTCGCGCATCCACTTAAAATTAACCTTGGGCACAACCGTATACCGTGCGCGAGAGCAGGACTCGAAGCGAGAAGACCGTGTGTAATAATGTACAATTACCACGCGATGACACGAGCAGCACGCCTTCGGAGAGGCGAAGCGACGACGATGTACCCTATACGCGATTGCGTCTCGCTTGCTTTCAGCGGAGAACAGGGCACTACTCCATCACGGATCACTACTCATCGGCATCAGCGCCTCCCCTCCGAGGCACTTCGGTCGACCTACGCGTTTTGTACATCGAGTTTGCGCGCCCTACCCCTCTGCTGTACACGGTAGCTCATTCTGTTGTTTTTTCGCTGCTAGTCGATCGTGGGGTGCAGGGCGCCTCTTGATTGATCGAGAGGCTGGAGGAGAGAGTCTCGGCTTTACTTATGCGCAAAATACGTGTACCGCGCCGTTGGAAAATTAATGGGGCGTGTGCGGATATGCGAGGTTTTCGATCGAAAGGAGCACGACGACGCAGAGAAAAATCGTTGATCGTCGAAAGTTTGCAGCGGAAACTGGGACCGCGCGAAATGAGTACAGTACATCGTGAAAATAGTTATACATGTCTCGTTGCGACAACTATTCAAAATCAAGTTTCAACCCACTTTCTATAATAACGCGACGAAATTGCTTAGAATCTAGATGGAAAAATGAACGTGGGTACGAGAAAAGGCCAGAAAATTCTTCTTTCGGGAAAAAAAAAAAAAAAACCAAATAAAAAAACCCAACAAAAAAAAACAAAAAAAAAAAAAAAAAAAAAAAAATAGATTGAGGGATCGATTGGAGAAAAAACAAAAAAACAACCAAAGATATATCGAAAAGAGACCGACCGTACACGCGCTGTATCTCGATCGCCGTTCGAAATAACCCTATCGTACGGCCGATCTTGTACACGTCCGCTCGATATCAAAAGCTGCAGCGCAGTCGAGCCAAGCTGGACAGATTCGCATCGGCGATCTCCGGTCACGCCCATAGATAATAGCTCCAACGACGTACGGAGGGAAAACGGAGCCGTGCAGGAGAGGCTAATGCGCTCTCTCGCTACACTCGTCATATCGTCGGTCATATTGTGTACACACACACACACACTCTCGGAGCCGATCGCTCTTCCGGCGCGAGAGGACACATCCGGTATGTACGTACACACACGCGCTCTGCGCTGAAAACAATGGACACCGAAGACACTGTACAACCGTACGTACAATATTTCTGTAGGTACTGTTTTGGTGGTTGACGCGCGCTTACACCCACCAGTCCGAGATTATCTTTTTTCAGTCTGTCTATATTTTTATCTCCTTTTTTTCGGGCTGGTTGAAACCGACTTGCTTTTCGATTTGATTGCATTGTATGATAATTCGGTAAGAATACATGTACCGTAAGCGTCAGCAACGAGCATATACCCATCAAGAAGAGAAAAAGACCATCTTCAGATGGAGTCTTACAATCAACTGTATAGCAGAGCGCGTACAAGTCATCGGCCAAACGAGTTGCAGAGAGACGATACTTGTAGGAACGAAAGAGAGAAGTTTCCAAGAGAAGCAGGAGGTACCGTATCGTATACATTAGATGAGATGACGAGAGGAAGCAACGAGTCAGCGCCGCGTTGGTTATATATGTCTCGCTATATTATAATTGTGTTCGCACATACGAGCACTGCGGGCAGTCTCCTCTTCTGGTGTATTATACTTTATAGGTGCCTACGGCTCGAATATCGACTAACGTGCTGCAGGCGCATACTGCACACGTCGTCCGCAGGCCGCGGCGCGATCGCGTGACACGTGAAACAATCTCCCTGCTTTTGCCCTCTGCAGCACGATTGTATATGGATCATTCCGGCAAAACTTGCACTATTGGTGTCCTGGTCTCGTGTGCAGAATTAAGAGTGAAATAGGTAACCCTATGGGTACCAACGTACGTGTAGTGTTGGTGCCCTACTGTTTCACCCTATAAGACCTCTGATTTTAAAGTGTACCCTTTGATCCACAGATAATTAAAGGGTCAAAATATCAGTTCCGTAACCTGTCCAACACGGAAATTTCGTTATAAAACGTTATGGCGAACGAAAACAAGCTAATTAAACGCTCTCTTAGGGTGGATATCTCAAATTATAACCCTTTAACTGAAAGCTTTCGTTAGTTTGACGTTTATATTCGATAAACCCTCCTGCCACGAGCTGTTTACTTTTTGTCCTACAATTTGGGTAAAAAAGTTTCCATCGACATTGACAGCCTTTTTTGATTACTGTACACTAATCATGAACCTTCAAAACCACTGGATTTCATAGTTTGAATGTCAAACTATTATTTACACACGATAAGACGACCAAAAATTCGACGATCTATCAACACGAGCTGTTTCATCTATCGAAAATTACTTTATTCAAAAACTCGGTCAGTTCTGTTACCATAAGAAGTCACTACTTGGCTATATATTTTTCTTTCAAAAAGTCGATTTTTTTTCAAGGTTACAGTTACATCAAGTGCCATTTCTGCGGAAAATCCATAATATTTATTCGCAAAGAAATAGGAGAACTTTGAAGACGAAATATCAGTTCTGTAACGATCAGATCCGTAACCGCACTATTTTCAATGAATATAAAAAAAATGCGTAAAGCTTTTTTCGTGCTCTGCACCAAGTTAGGATGTTTTTTATGTTGTGGGAAAATATGCCTGACGCAATCCAACCATACGACTCTAGTCCGGCGTTTGTGATGTACTTAAATGTATTTAGTAATGGCGAATTAACGAATTTGTAAGTGCAGGATCAAATCATTATTACTGAAAGATCTTTTTTCGTATACTTTATCTAAAATAAGAAGAATCTGTCTCCTGACATTTTTTTCTAAAATGAATAGTTTTAGAGTAAAAAATTCGCAAAGTTTGACAATTTGGATACAGACGTATATTTTTTCAAACTTAAAAAATTTTTCACTCGAATACTATTGACTTTTGAGAAAAATGTCAATGAATATTTTGTTTCTATGTTTGTCCAGAAAATACGGAAAAAAATGTTTTCTGGCGAAAAGGCATTTTTTAGGTGACCTGGTAGAAGGCTAGTCACTAAAACAGTACTTGTGGCAATTCCAGATCGGAAACTATTTAACATCGATTTCTGATGCTGTAATGACAATACATAACGCAAATTAGTTTGGAAAAATTAATTTTCGAAATCCGAAAATTTTGGATGCAAATAGTGCAAGGTTCGGCGGAATCACCCATATACATTATGTTATTTATCGTTCGTACGCCCGCCTCGGGGCTGTCACCTTTTAAATTCACGTGTCACGTCTTATGTAAATAACATAAATGGTGATAATGTTGATGATGGCTTTTTACGTTTTGAATCGGGGACGTGTTTATAATTTTGTGTTTTATCCTATCATGATAAGGGCTTTTCGTGTTTTGGTTGAAACTGGAATGTTTTGGATTGATTTTTAAATCACAATGAGTAAATCAACGATTTTTTATTGCATCATAATATGATGCGTAATTAACGTGGACGATGGTATGTTGTCGGTTTGCGTTACTTCAATCACAGTTTTTTGACGACTGCATCGCGAATTTTTTTATAAGAATGGTGGTAGGAGGAACAAGAGAAGTGCAAAGACAAAAACAAGATTTTTAATGCATACATAATTTTGAGCTTTTTGTTAATCCTTACTTGTATCCTTCACACTTCTTGTGGGCAGTTTATACTATGTTGAAAACATTCTGTGTCAAAAATTAAAATTATATTTTTGAAATTAAAAATTAAACAAGTACATTATGTTGAAACACACAAATATTTTCAATTTTTATTTGCATCATTTATCGGATAAATCGTTTAGCCGTAATCGACAGAGGTATCGAACCTAGTAGAACATATCAGTTAAGGGCATTGGTTTGATCACGATACATCAGCCATACCAACAATACCAAGCCAGTAGATAACTATTGTAACTCTTAACTGTTACAAGTAAAAAAAAAATTTGGCCAGAAAAATTAAATAAACTAATAACTACGAATAGTAAAAAACTAGAAATCCTAAGCTTTCCAGTGATTTAATAAACATTGCAGAAATGGAACAAAATAAAAAGATATTTCATAAAAAAGTTTATTCAGTGAAGGTTATTGATGTCCGTTTAACACAAGTTCTTGGTCTGCACACAACGCTAGTCACCAATTGAACTACTTCAATAATTATATAAATAAAGAACATACATTATTTTATAACCTAAAGTATGTTAAAAATCACCAATTTTTTAATTTTACTTTTTAGATACACATATGTTTATAGTATGCGCCTTTTTCTCTTTACTTTTTTTTTTATGTTATGTTGACCTCAGAGTCACGCATGAACCTCCTTAAGGGTTCCCAGCTAAATTTTTATTCAAACTAAAATTATTCAGCAGCATTGCCATCTGTATAAATTGTTTAAAGTTACCTAAACATTCCTTACGTATCAATATGAAAAGATTTTACTGCAACATTTACTGTTAGTAGGTACTGCAGATGACTGTAAGGGGTATACTCAACGTGCAGTCAGCCAATAGTCGATAACGCAGATATCTTCAACCAGTTTGTTTTAGTGTAAGTTGCAGTCGGTAAGGTAAAACCCTAAACTCCCTCCCATCCCGAAGGTAATAGAGCTGGTATCCAAGTTTTCTTATTTGTTATTAAATATTAATTTATTGGAGATTTTCATGCTTGCAAAATGTTTCTGTCGTCATGAATGCATATTACTTTGCTAGAAACGTTGGGTGTCCAGAGAAGATACTTCATATTTCCTAAGATATTTCAAATGTAATCAGCTCTAATAATCTCAGTTATAATAAAAAAAAGCACGACGATAAATTATATTGCGATTCTAATGTTACTGCAGTTGCTGTGCTGAATATATTTCAAAATTCTTTAAAAAACCCAAAGCAGATGTTGGCAATGACAATTTTTTTTTTTATTTCAAGATAAAGTCACACATTTCGTACAAATAAGAGAAATTGATATATGCCAAACATGATGGTATATTGTTCCAAAAATATTTATGGTATTGATGTAAACAGGCAGTTTTTCCTGATAAAAATGTATTCTGTTCTATTCATGCACGTTTGTGCTTGCAAACATTCCAATCATCATCTAATGACCAACCAATCACTCGTTAATAATTTTATCAATATTGCAGCATCGAAAAAATCGAAAACTAATAGCTATTGAAAGAAACAAACAAAGAATGGGAAAAAGCGCTTTCCCCAAAGTAATCACTCCAATTTTTCATTTGCTCGCCCTCTCATCATTCTTTCCGCAGGGCACGGCGCTCCGAAATAAATTTCCAGCACAGGTCGCGCATTCACGGTTCAACGACCGCGAGCTGCTCTCCCTTTTTTTCAGTGCTCCTTTTACACTCCTCGATGGGAAAAAAAAATCGAACGGAAAAGCAAAAGCCAATCGGGCGAAACGCGCGCCCACGCACAAGCGCATTCCGATATTTGATTTCCCATTGATACCATGGAGGTATACAAGCCCGGATTCCAACCAAAAAGGGGGTATAAAACACTCACCTATAGGAGACGCGGTGTTGGCCTCGCGCAGACTGACGGTCTCGGGCTCGATCCCAGCCTCGTCCTCTTCGATGAGGGGTGGCGGTGGCGCCAACGAGCGTGACGTCTCGTAGCCCCAGTACTGGCGGAAGGCTCGGGCGCCGCCGTCCAGCCTCACTCGCGGCAGCTCCACGAACATAGCGTCGCCCAGCTGGAAGCAGAGCAATACAGAAAATTACGCTCAGGCTATGCGTTGGAGGCTTGAGTGAGATCGGTGCGATTGAATTTTTACGCTTGATATAACACTAGGATTCAGGTTTAATCGTTGAATTTTTCATGAAATTCTTTTATCGAGAGGTCAGCGTCGACCGCTAAAAAAGCATTACACTATCATCATGTAATTTTGTTATCAAGTACAAATATTGACATATTATTGTCAATGTCGTTAAATCAGAACGAATGTGTACATTGTTCGTCTTATGAGAGCAAATCACAAATAATTACATAAAAAAAAAAGAGCACTTACAGAGCCTCGTATCACATCCATATCTACAACGTACAAACAAAACGACACCCAGTCAACAAGCACATAGATCTAAACTGCACAAGCGCTAATATCCCACCCGTAAACACTTTGACATCGTCCATCAGCACAAACCCAAACCAAACATCGAATTCGTCCCCTCGCTGCCCCCAAAAATCAATCTATAGCCTGTTCGCTATACGAAAACAACACACATTGGGCGCAAAAGCGAGTAAGCACGCGCAGCAGTCCGTGGCCAGCCGAGTACTGAGACCAAAAGTCACAGAAATAAGAAGAAAGAACATCGTTTATTTAAAAATCCCACGGACAGCTGACCCAATGCCGTCGTCGTCGCTAATTAGGACTCATCAGACCGAAACGACAGACCGGTGACGCGCTCCTTGCTTACACGCCTATTCGCGACCAACGGCCATTTTACGGTGCTCTTTCTTCGTTATTCTTAACAATCTCCGCTCGTTACCGGCTTATCGGTTTCCCGGGCAGAATCGAGGTGGTTTGTTTTTTTCACCCCTCGTTAGGAGAATGACCGTTGGCGTGAATATGACCGAGAAAGATTCGCGATAATGCGAGGCGCGGTCGATGGATACGACCCTGACATTGCACTGTTCTCTTTTAGTCCTCAAGTTCGAATGAAATTACCTCGTCTGGCTTGAAACGATCCTACGAAGGTTTTTTAAAAAACACCGATCGATGCAATACAATATGTGTTTATATCTCGCCGGGAGATTGTCCGCCGAGCGAGACTCCCTCGTCATCAACTCTTCGTGAACTGCAAATGGCCGAACATTACAAGTTTCAGCTTTAAATTACAAAGTGGAAAGAGAACTCGAGGGCGCGAACAGTCACCAGGGAGAATATAAAAAAAAAGTAGTGGGCTTATCGCTCATCCGCGCACTGCACGTACAATCCGCGGTGCGCATCGTACAATATGCTCTGAAAACCAAACTCACTAACGTTAGTCATGATCCCGGAATGGAAAGTCCTCGGCAAGAGGAGCGTTCCCCTACCGAAAATAGCCTTGTTCCTCGTCCCCGCGCGAAATAACTTTACCCTTTGGGGCGACGCACACGTGTGCGCGCCTACGAAAAAAAGCTCTAAATTTAGTCACCGGAATAAACTCTGGGTCCAATACAGCTTTTCCTCGGAAAACGTTCTCTGTCTCCAGCCCATCAACACTTGTCTCATATCCATAGATTGATCATCAATGGTGATGATTTTCGATTTATTGATGCGATATCCTTATATGTTATAACTTCCTCAGAAGATTACCCCATGTCACTGTGTATTTTCTATTTCGTACGTAGTGAAAGTACCAAGAAAAGGGAAGATGGCTCGAAATTACTGCATCGCAATTAGAATTAAATGTCGTCGAAAAAAAGGTAGCATCAGAAACCGATCCATGGGTTTTATTTTAATAAAAAAAATAACTTTTAACTGGTATATTTGTTGTAATAAAAAAAATGCGCAATGCTAAATTATCTATGAGTAATGTTAGGAACTTATTTAACTTTTTTGAGCATTATTATTTTTGTCACACGGAAACCAAATTTCCTTAAAACACTGCTTTCACAACAATGCTCGGGGAACTGAAGATCGAGCGTCGAACTCACAGTGCGACCGATATCAGATTCGCAGAGTGCCCGTTTCCTTACCATCCGACCCATATGAACGAACTGACAAATTTGTTAAAAAAATTCGATAACCATCGGCCGCTTCCACCCGCGCCCAAATATTAATATTTACTTTTCTGTATTTCCTCCTTTCGATGATTTCGCAGCGTATACCCATTATACACAGACGCGCGACGCGAAAACATAATATCGTGTAACAACTCCGGCGACGCTTGCAAAGATCACCGAGACCATATTACATGCACTCCCCGATGGCTGCCGTCGCGCTCGAATCTCGATACACCGTGGTATTACACTACACTATACATATGTACTTACACTTGAGAGCGAACTCCAATTACGCGAATCGCGCCAATTAGCAACGCCGTCCCGCCCGAAACCAAGAACCGCGAGCAGCTGACCCCGTTTTCCCTCCTCCCCCTTCTCGCTCGACTCGGCGTCGTTTGATTTTTCATAACCGCGCTCCATCGACGCCGCGGGCACCGATCGATAATTGATACGAAAGCGCGCGCGTACACGATCGTTTGTGTGCGCATCGGTAGGTGTGTTATTATAAACGACGCGTGCGGGAGGTGTGAAATTTTCATGCGCTCGCGAACAATGAGTTAACGAGGCTCTTCTGTGTACGTGTATATGTACGAGGCGGGCACGTTCGAGCGTGCAAATGTATGTGTATGGATGCAGCGCTGGTTGCCAGACACACGAGCCGTGCGGTGTGCTCTTAGGAGGAACATTAAGTACGTACACGCGCACCGGCGGCGTTAAAGATTGATGCCCCGGCGCGCGTAGGCGTTCGCGCGTAATGAGTTTGTATTTTTAGTACGCCCGGTGGTGGTGGTGGTGGGCGTTTATAAATTAGATTTCCACGCGATGCGAGGCTGGTGGATATGTTGCACGTATAGGCTCGATAGCTTGGGATCGCTCGACCGCGGTGCGCGCGTGTGCCGCGGTTATTGGAGTGCAATGGGCGTGGGGCGGAAATTAAATGCAAAGCGAACGGTTGCTTTTACCATTGAGACGGCGGGGGGTTTTTTTTTGGCTTTTCGCGGAGATTGTTTGCGCGAAAGGAGTCTGTACGCGGGGGCGGTAATGTCGGGTGGATTCGTTCGGTGTGCGCCCTGTGAGTGGCGATTTTGGGTTTTTACGGCGGATATAAATTTTCAGACGACGTTCCTGTACGCGAAGCAAGAGTAGTAAAACGTGTACGCGGAAACAATTTTCAAGATTGAACGAGAGCGCGGTTTCCGGGGTACAGGCGACGTTGCGCCGGGTGTGAGAAAAAACGGGGGAGAGAATCTAGGGGTTTTAAAATAGCGGCCCTTTTTCCCGGTGAAATACTTCCAACGTGATGAAAAAAAGTAACCCGAGGGGAAACGCAAACATTTTACTCCGGCGTAAAACATTTGCCCGAATAACCAGGGCACGAATATTTTGTACGAAGACAAAAATTTAAATCGCGCGCGCAAACGACAGCGTCAAGGACTATCGCCGAACAGAGCTCTTGTCCGGATGGCGCGTTAACTCACTGCCAGCGCGGAATCACCAACAACCCCGCGGAACGGAAAAAGCACATTTCAGTTTGCTGCAGGAGAAGAGGAGCATAAAGAGGGAGGAAAAAAAAAGGAGAACACGGGACGGGGACGGGGGAGACGAGAAAATCGTCGTCGGAGGAAATCTCATGGGCTTTCGCGAAACGACTGCACCGGGCAGGTGGGAAGGAAGCGAGTCGCGGGAGATCAGCCGCCACGGCGTCTCGGTCCTCGGGGGCAAATTGCATTGCTGATGCCGCGCGCTCGAGGCGTTCGCGGGAGTATAGGGCTTAAGGATCGCGGGAGCGTCACCGGGACTCGGGGACGGGGGAGGAATGAGCGTCGTGAAGAGTTGTCGCGCGTGATGGGAAAAATTGTGCGGGCGGTTGGTGCGCGGAAGAGCGGGGGGTCGAATGGGTGCGCGGGAAAACTAATAGCGCGCGGTGAGGTTTTTTGGCAGGCTTTTTTTTAAACGTGGCTGGAAGAGCGTTGGTTATTTTTGCTTGCTGGAAGAGTTTTTTTTTTTAATTGTTTGCGAAAAATAATGACTCGAAAAAGTCGTGTTTGTACTGAATAATTATGCCCACGTTTGCATCACAGAAATATTTCTAGAAATCATGATGCGAAGAAGGATTATAATATTTTTAAATAACATAAAACAATAATTTTCAACAAACCAACGAAAACCGGAAACGAACAGTTCACCAACTTTCCGGACGTGTACGCGCATACAAGTATAACTTGCACACACGCTACACATGTACGGCTTCTCTCTTGAATATCTACCCTTCCCACTGGCAAAACATACAACACCACTAGCATCACAACGAGAGTATCGAGTTTCACGCTCAGCTTCTCGCGCAACACAAGGAGATAATTTATAGCTCTCCCAGGAGGGGAAATATTACAGGTGCTTTTCTTGGACTACACACGATAAATAATGTACACATATACACATATATTACATACACAATATTTAGTTACAATAACAACAACAACAACAACAACAGCAATAACATTAACGGTGACACAAATGACCAGCATAATATTATATGCTCTGGCGCAAAATTAGGACACAGAAAATATGCATGACACACGTGGCGTGAAATGCGATGCAAAAAAAAAAAAAAACAAGGAAACAAGATGCACAATGGATAAATTATACATTGGTAAGTTCGACTGTGCTGAACAGTGTGCAGATCAGTATAGAGTAGAAAAGAAAACAGTAGTGAAGGAACCAACCTTGTTGTGTGACTTGAACATACAGGCTGTCCCCGCGAATTGCTGGCGTTCGTGAAAATAAAAATAGAAAAATCAGACGAGATGCAGAGATTATGTATAATGAGTTATAGCAAAAATTTATCGGATTCTGAGATTGTTGTTATTTGAGGTAATGCAGTGCGAGTCCCGATTAATTTGAGTGCCTGAGCGCGTGACTCCAATATTATCCGTTGCAGACATTCGTCGACTGGTGGAGCATGAAAAGGTATCGTTACGCATTAATATCGTTTCGATCCATTAAGCCTTTTAATTGTCCTTCATTAATCCAGACACGCGTTTAATGATGATTATTATTTAATAGGCCGTCAGTATATCATATTCCAAATAAATCGTCTCCGTATCGCCACTCTGTTTCTCTCTTTTACAATAAAGTTTAATCAACGTGATTGCAAAGAGAGAATTTTCGCTGCGCTCGTCCGCTATTAAATTACAAAATTCAATACTCCGGTAAGTGCAGTATCCTCGAAAACAAATAATTCATCCTCCACGGCAGCAAGCGAGTGCCTGTCGATTCAGATGGTACTCGCGGTAATTTTTCATCTTCATTGTAACGCTGACGTGAATGGCAATTATTATGGCTCGGCTCGAAAATCCGACGGGAAATAAGTCAATTAGGAGAAACCTCGAATGAATACGCGCCCGGACAGGGGACGAAAAAGGCAAAAGCGAACGAGCTAATGAAGATATAATCGCGGATCGGAAAGTAAAATGAAAAAACCATGCTGGGGGAGACACCTGCCCGTGCCAGGTAGCGGCTGCAGCGATACGCTCAATTAATACCTCGGTTCATCAGATTAATAGATACGAGAGATACCAACGAGTTATGGTCGCGACATGGGCGTTCCACGCGGAGCATAGACATACCCGGGTCCGTCTTTTTTTTCTTCCTTCTTTTCGGCGTTTTTTTTTTTTTTTTGCGAGAGAATTAAAATAAATAATTCTTTTGACAGAATATCGCTGCGCGAGCCAGTTTGCCGGGCGGGGAGAAAATTGATAATAGGGCGCGGCAGCGCACGCGGGGCCATTATGCGTCTTAATTATGCAATGTAATTCATCACGCCCGCGTTGCTTTAGCCACGCGATTTTTCTCTCCGAGGTGCATTTAATGATACGTTTGACTTTGTGTTTATTAGTCTTGGAAGATTCAATCCATTTGAGTGGACGTTCATGCAAATTTTCTGAGCTCTCGATTATAGATGAATCTTTTTGGTACTTAGAATTTATTGGGGGCTTCGAGGCAGAAATCGCTCCTTTTAGATCGCAGCTATTTTATGTGGTCAGTGGTTGAGATTTTTAAATATCGAGAGTAGAACGAAGCTTCGTATTTTCAAAATTAGTATCCCTCTTAAGACGGAAAATCCGTATACCTCACAGCTTAATTGTAATTCTGATAAAATGTCCGTTATTATATATAGGATCGCAACATGTTTAAATTAATTTGCAATAATAATACCAATTAAACTCAAATTGAAAATGTTAACGTCGGCCTGTTTGAGTTCCCTCGATTACTACCCAAGATGGAAAAAGCACTTGAAAAATCAAGAATACGTTTTGAAACCCATTACGATTAACTTTAAAATCTCTAGTATTATAATCACACTTAGTAAAAAAAAATTGCAGCCGTGAATACGGAGCATACGGCACGCTATACATTTCAAATTTCGTTGACGCGCACAATGCACTGCTGGCTAATTTTTTATCATATATTTCTCGTCTCGAACTAGAGCACACGCTGATCACGAGGTCTCGTACTTATCCGTCTTTACTATGTAGGTCGGCAGCGTGGAAGTACTAAAATTCATACAAAACACTATTCACCTTCTATTCACCTGTTATAAAATTTTGCGGTTGACATGAGTAAAACATAAAAACATATGTATACAGACACGTGATAACTCGAAAACTTTAATGATTATGTAATTTAAAGCTTATTTTGTAAAATAATTTGCAAAATTCCACCGAACCGCAGACGCAACAGTGAAAGATAACCGCAATCTCAACCACCGCCTCTGCAACTTTTGTATACGAAACAACGCGATCGCAAGCTCGAGCAGCAGATCACCGCATCCGACGTACGTATCCCCATTACCGGATCCACCGATGCGTCCACCCCCACGATTTCGATCTCCTCCCACCGACTACCGCTGCACACTGCCCTTATACTTACATAAACTGCACCTCCGAGCAACAGCAGCGGCAGACCGTCGCCGAGCGTTTACAATCGAACTCTACAGCGGTACGCGCTGCAGCAGCTGCTGGCCTCTCGCAGCTCCCCCCCATCGCCCGTCGATCCTCGGGGCAAGATGATAACAGACCTCGCGCGCATTTTTCCCCCCTCCCTCTTCCGACTTCCGTCTTCGATCCTCCACGTAGCTCCGGAAACAGAGGGTCCCTGCTGACCGACTACTAATTGAAAAACTTCAAGACGCTCGCTCAGCTGTCGCTGAGGAATCGAAGGTGCATGGCGCCGGCCCCCCTTACTTATGCTGCTCCTCCTCCTCCTCCTAGAGTCCCTCGAAGATTCGTTACTTACTACTCGTCGGGACGGCAATTGGGGGGGGGGGGGTGGTTTGTCCATGCTCTCCTAACGAGTCGGCCAAGTTCGGTAATTACTCGTCCGGCGCGAAGGGGCGAAGTATAAGTTTGCGCTCGGCCGGATAGTTCGGGACTTCCTGCTGCTGCTTCTGTGTTTTCGGGCGCCCGGGATAGGGGTGGGCTTGGGATTAGTGTTCCCTCTCTGTTTCTCCCGGCGCGTGTTTTGTCCACCTTGGGGGTTGGGGTTTTGAAAATGCACCAGCTGTCATTGGGACGAAGACGAACATTTTTTCTTCCAAAGCAGTCGAAGAATCGAGCACTGTTTTTTTTTCATCAGCGTTTGATGGAAATTCCGGAAGGTCGAGGCTGTTGAGCTTGAAAAAAGATCGAGTATCCGCAAGCAAAGTAGCAGTAGCATAGGGACACGCCACGGCGTCTGAATCCCGTAAATTTATAACGAGGGGCCAGTTTCACCCTCGCGTATACGTTTTCTTTTTTTTTCATTCCCATGCACGCGCACGTGGGTGATGTGGGCGCGACCCTCGTCCAGTGCAAACGAGGAGTCGGAAGAAAGAGAAGGAGGAGCACTGTCGCGCGGATAATAGAGGCGAGGGAGGGCTTTGAAAGTTTTTAATGTCCTTTTTCATTATTAAGGGTCCCCCTGTTCGCAACTCCCGTTCGTTCGCTCGCCCGCGTGATTGGAGCTCGGATATTTTTCTTCTTCCACGTACCGCAGGCCTGGAAATACCATGTGCGTGCCGGTGTCAAGGGCGATATCTATGCGTATCGATGTACCACGAAAAAGAAATTGCGAAAAATCATAACGCGTACGCTGCAATAACTCGCCATCGGATGGTTCGCAAAAACGAAAAAAAGTACCCCCGCTCGGTATATACTTACCCCCAGATCGAAAGCAGCCGTGGTAGCAATTTTGCTCGCAATTTTGCGTACATACCCTAGAGACGAAAAAGAGATGGAAAAGTCACTGTTCGATCTTCAAAGGAATCTGCAAACCGAGCCAACAGTCGCGGATACCTGCAATACCGGGGAAAGTCCATAAGAGAGTAGTCGTGTGGGCGGGGGGAAGAGGTAAGACGCGCCGGTGTATAACGGGACGCGGCCGCCAATCTACTCCCCTTGCTCCCCCGCCCCTTCCGTCTCTTCGGCTCGTCTGTGTGTTTATCTTCGGCGGGCGCGTGCAGCCCGGCCTGATATAAATGCACCCTTCGTCTCTGCCCCTCCCGTTGTCTCTTCTCCCGACCTTTCTTTTCCTTACCTCGCCTACATCTCTGCCGAATAAGAGGACGCTCCGGTGCGAAATACGGGCCCTTCCGCAGATAGAGGGGAGAAAGGTATTGGCTGCTGTCTCCCGCGCGATGGAAAATCGGACAAAAAAAGGAAGAAAAAAAGGTAAGGAAAGGGAGGGAGATTGTTACGGTTTTCGTTGTGCGGCGCTTTTGCGTTCAAACGGGGGTCGCACCTGCGCGCGACGCGGGAATACACAAATTCATGTTTCGCTGCGTCGCATAATTTCGAGGTCCCCCGGGGATTTGGATTTGCGGGCGGGAGAATGGGATTCGAATTTTTACATCGCGGAGTTGAGTTTAGTAAGCACGATGGGACATGAAAGTCGTATTTAGGGAAGTATCCATTGTTTTTGATTTCGTGTCGATTGGAAAAAAATAATTCGGTACATGACATGTCTATAGTCTAATTTTAAATAGGTATTTTCTATTTTGAAATATCCGAGTCACGATAGGTTGACTGCATGGTAGAGAAATGCCAAGATCTCGAGAAAGATCTTCAAATTGAGAGCTCCTGTTGCTGCATGTGTTCGATACACGGGTCTTTCACGTCTCTGATCACGCATGAAACAAAAGTAAAGTGGCGCATAAAAAAATGTGCGGAGATGACGAAAATAAAAACTTCACTAATTTGACGCTAGGATCGCACAACGTGGTTAGATTTTTTTTTTTTAATTAGGAATCAATAAATAAATTTCTTTTAGCCGCAATTATTTCATACAAAGGTTTTATAACTAACACTGCAAATGTTTTACTGTTTCTTACTTTCAAAAATAGAGTAAACAAAAATTAAAGCTGCAAACACTTGAAAACTCAATGGTACCATTACTAAAGTTCTCTATTCTATTTAATTTATGTAAAAGCATAATTGAATAAAAGCGTCGAATTCGTCAATCAAATGGTTCCATCCATTGCACTGATTGCAACCTAAAGGGCATTCGCTATTTGAAACCCCGAGGGGCCTGCACATACATCAGCTACAAGTGAGCAACAACAATAACCTGCAGTTATGCTAAAAAACCCTTTTGAATTTTGACCTGCACTTCTTGTGTTTTGAATTACTGGATAATCAATGGCACATTTTGCACAGAGGTCCAAGCTCTCGGACAATACCAAACTACCAAATCAGCACCCCTGCGGAAACATCACCGTCCAGGAGCAAAGCTTCGTCCACCGCCCCATAACCGATGACCAATACACGTAACCACAGTATCCAACACCCACCCTGCGCCAATTCCCTCCCGATCTTTTCCCCCTTTCTCTGCCTCCTGCATTTCCCGGTAAAATGGTGGGAAAAAACAAATCGTCCGCTGGTAGTCTAGCCGGAACATTTTTCTCCGGGGAAAAAAGGGGGTGCAGTGAGAAGGAGGAAAGAGCCTTACGCTTTTTCCGCTTTTCCGAGAAGGCGGGCCTCTACTATCCTCCTCCTCTCTCGCTTTTCAACGATATAAACTCTTTTTCTTTCTTTCTTCGCGCCACCTTGGACCTATACTATACTGCGGCGGAGAGTCTTCGTGGAAACAGCAGTTGGCAGTGTCTCCAGGCGAGTGTTTCTGTTCTACCTCCGTGAAACTTGTGTTCGCCCGTTTTTTGTACTTCGTCGGCGGCTAGCGTTGACGGCTGGTTTTTAAACTTTTAACCGGACCGTTGCGCTCGAATTTTCGGTTTTTTTTTTTTTTTTAAAACCTCACTCTGCATCTAAAAAGACACGCACAGCCCTCGACCTAACGTACCTGCGTGACCTAAAAATCAAAGCCATCCGTCTGGGCGAGAACAACGGAGACCTCCACCGGGACGTACAGCGCAACAAAGCGAGCCGGAAAATAAATCGCGGAGATAAATTTCCCATACAATCACTCGCGCGCGCGCGCATTATTTTCAAATCCCTTTGGAAAAAGGCATCGAACGAGAGAGAGCTATTTATCTATTCATAGTTCGGATTCAAAGAGTCCGGCCTCTCGCGTCGATGTAGCGTTTCTCTCTCTCGGGGTATAAAAGAGGGGGGGGGGGGGACAGGCAGTTTAACGGTAAACTGTATTCACGGGCTTGTTGAACTAGCCTTTGTCCGATGTCGAGAGACGAAAAAACCCGCGAGCGGGATCCAGCGATCGCCGGAGGAGGTGATTATTTATGAATTGTCTTTTCAGCTATTCTCTCTTATTTATGATTTATTCCGTTGGGAAGCGTTATCGGGTGAGCACTCGCGAATTAATCAAAAGGTAGACGGGAAGTTAACGAAGCGGCTGACGGATGGTCGTGAATTTCACATCAACTTCGGCTGATTGAGCGAAAATGGTGAATGGAGTTGTTGACCAGACGGAGTTATAACGCTGAGAGGGAACTTTTTTGTAATAATCAACTTTGACGTATACAATTTACATGAATTTATTTTATTTTACTGTCTAATATCCATAGAAAGATTTCAATTCACCAGTTCTTTTCTCACGATTTGCTATCCGTGTATAATATTCGATAAGATGGCATGAAAAGCAAACACTTCTATCGACATTTCATCACCGTCATATACGTCATATTATGAGCTCACGCACGGAGTAAGCGAATAAAACTCGCGAAAATTCACGCTCGAAAGGAGCGAGAGCAACGTATAGGCGCGCCGCAGCTGCAGAGTCTCCATCGAGAACCTACTTCGTGACTGCCTATATATTACTGCGTCGAGTTAAAACGCATGCAACACGAACCCGTTTCCATTTCTACATTCGATGGACGTACATGGTATGTATAATGTGTGAGCACACAACTCGCGTATCGATATACGCTCGGGGCTCTAATATGAAAGCTCGCGGCAGACGATGTCTGCGAACTTTTTCTTTGCTCCGCGTGTATTTCCGGTGCACGAGCAGGTAATGCATGCCGTATACGTCTTACTCCACTCCTCTATGGATTTCTTCGTGGTTCCTGTGTGTGTGTGTACTCGTAATGGATATAAGGCCGGTAAATTTTAACATTTACGGGTCGTAACAAAATTATGACGCTGTTGCAACGAGAGTGGTTGAAAAAAAGTACCCACGCGTAGAAGTACTCGAAGGAGGGGGTACATGGCACATGGAATACAGGAGTCGAGTGAAGGACGAGAGCAGGTAATTTTTTTTGTCGTCTGATGCGCACGAAATTCGGCTGAAGCGCTCTTAACTCGTTTGCTTTGATGATGGTTAATTATTCTGTTTGATAGGTCGGAGAGCTGCTGCGCATTTTTAGTGTACCTGGGCTTCGTAAAAAGAGCAAAAGTACTTGGGAAGTGAAATTAATGTTTTGACGGTATCATTAGCGTTTTTTATCTGACACATATTTTATAATTTTTCACGAGATTCTACTAACTATACTTCAATTGATCTCTGTGCTCTGATCACGTCATCTGTTCGCCGTACTACCTTATTGAAATAGACAGCGTAAGCTCTCTGTTGCAACGACGATTGGCGCTTCAGCCGAATTTCGTGCGCATCAGACGACAAAAAAAATTACCTGCTCTCGTCCTTCACTCGACTCCTGTATTCCATGTGCCATGTACCCCCTCCCAACCGAAATAGCCCGCGATGGCACAGTTGGAACTTTAAAGTGCGATTAAACCACAACCCACAAAAAAACAAACACAAAAAAAAAAAAAAAAAAAAAAAAAAAAAAGCAATTTTCAATCTCCCCTAGCCGCCACTCAAAATCAAAAGACAGCTCGTACCCCGGAAATCCCATCGAAATTATCGCACTATACCTCCCACACCTTCTCCCCCGCATCAATTATTCGAAACAACTAATCAGCCGCGCGCGTGAGTTTTGCAGACGGACAGCCCACGTCACGTGTATTATAGAGGCCGAGATCCGCGCTCTCCGAGCAAGCGTATTATGCACTATAATATTCAAAACAATCCCAGCACAATTTCCCCGAGATCCCGAGTCGTATTATAGTTGAGTTATAGTGTAGATGCGAAACGCACCCGACACCCACACGCTCATGGATATACTCACGCTCAAATTAACCAAAGGGCTCCGGGGGGGGTGGGGGCAGAGGCGGCTTTGACCATCAGCCAGCACATCGCCGGATGATAACTGAGAGCCGTGGCGGTGGCGCACCTGCGAGAGAACTTTGGGGTCGCGCGCGGAATTGCGTTTTCGACCATACCTGCATATAGCTGTGGTCGAGCGTGAGAGTCGAGAGATGACGGAACGACGACGTGACGACGAGACGAGAGCAGCTGCTCCTCGTCCGTTTCGGTCGGATCGATCTTGAAAATAATGAAAGAGGGGGAAATTAAGCGAAAGGAAAAAAGATATGAAAGAAGAAAAAAAAAAAAAAAAAAAAAAAAAAAAAAAAAAAAAAAAAAAAAAAAAAAAAAAAAAAAAAAAAGAAATGACGATAATACAATATATCGAATAATTGTACTAATATAAAGCAGCGCGGAAGCGCTACGAGGCAAGTTTGAGAAGCAGGCGAAGCCTCGGCAACCGTGTTACTATTTTAATTGAGAATATAGTCAAATGTTCAAACAGCGAAAAAAAATGTATACCATCACTGAAACAGTAAAAGCGTAATCTTCTCCTCGAGCATGTAATACGTGTGGCTTTTTCTTTTCGTCAATTTCAGTGAACAAGCCAGTAACCTTGTCCGCACTCAACACATGATTCGAACCACAGGTCGAAAAGAGAGATTTGCCTCTCCGATCCGACGAGCCTCTTTCTTTGCCCAACTAAGTATTTAACCGATAGTCGGGGAGGGTGCAAACGTTGAAATGCCTACTTGATATTCATAAGGTGCATGAAGGTACCACTGAAAAATCATAACTATGCGTACAGATTTTGGCATTTAATAGGGATATTAAAAATTTGTTACAACGACGAATTGAATTTTACCCAACAGGTGCGCGCACCAGCGTTAAATTCTCCCTCTGTTACGTAATAACGAAGGAATCACCCGAAACACATCAACCCCTGCATACTATGTGCTCATAAAATACATGAAATTTTAGCCCCATAAAGATACCAGCAGCGCGAATCCAAAAAATCCGTACATACATCGACCGGAGCATCACGCACCGCAGGATCGTTGAGGCATCGGCTGCAGTAGCCGGTCCGTTCTCACATACCCCGAACTCGCCAACATCCACAAACACGAGGCGGTTATACACATACGGCGTACATCACCTCGTGTTACACCCCGGGGCGCTCGGGACTATACGCACCGCAGCGGCAGCCTACACAACAGGAGCTCTCGCGGTGCGCGTTCCCCGCGTTCACTCGGGCGAGCCACATAGCAGCTGCAGCCGTCATAACACACGGAGGAGTCCAAAGCCACCGTCTCTCTCTCCTACGCCGCGCAGCTTCGGGTAATACTGAGGTCGTTCGCGCGCCGGCATCGACTTCTGCGTCGGTCAGAGGCTGCGGGCTCCGAGTGGCCTGCGCGCACGTTGCCTTGTCTGGGTAATTTCGTGGATACGTATTGCGTGTTCGGATGTACGCTGGGAGCGAAATGAGAATGGCAAGCGCGAGGATTTGATTTAAGAGGTTGCCAGAGTGGCGATTTATAAACAAGTTGGTTGATTTTAGTGCGTTCGCGCGGTTGGTTTTGTTTCGCGGTTCAGTGGCTCGGCAGTTTTTGGAGGCGCGAAAATTTTGCGTCACAGTTATCTTAAGGCATCGGCTGTAGAAAGGAAAATTCCATGTTTGAAAAAAAAAGTACGCACGCGCTATTGATTCACGCAACGGAGAAGCGTCTGCGGTTTTTTTAGTCAAACTTAATGGTGTACACGGTGTAGCGTGATCGGGAGTAATTTCGACGGAAAGAGAGTGCAATCACCGTTGCACTTGATGAATTAATTTCCCACCAACGTGATGATAAGAATCGACGAAACAAAAAAAAAAAAAAAGACTTTCGTTGACCTTGTGGGGTCAGAAAAATTTTCTCCTCTCGCGATCGATGAAACGCGGACAGTGAAACGCGGCACGCGCGCGCATTAATGAGGCTATGTGAAAAAACGGTCTCTCTCTCTTTTTTTTTTATCGCAACAGGTGAAACTCCGCGGGGAGTTAACAAAGCAAAATAACGTTATCCAACGGCGCGTGCCGCGCTTTCGTTTCTATAGCGCGCTTGTAACGATGTTAGATTAACTAATCGAGATAAATACAGTGTGTCTCGCGTTGCGAGAGGTGTGTGTTTCGTAATTGAATGAAAATGGGTAAATTTAATGATTGACTGTCTGTGTGTATCTCTCCCCCCTGTGCTACGTTGTATGCATTTTTTTCGAGCGTAAAATCAACCAATGATACGTTACGGATATTTTGCAAGTTTTTTATCATTATAATACATCGGTTACTTTTTATTCCGAATAACTTGATGAATAACACATTTTTCTCACGCTTACGCAGACGATAAAATACTATTGTGGGCCAAATAGTTACATTACCAACACATATGTATGATCATCACTCGTGAATTAAAAATTATAAAATAGATTTCATCAAATTTATAATTTTTCGGACAAGGACAACAGCCTGCGTGTATCAATAACAAGATACAACATAAATACTCGCGAAAAATACTCAGTTACGCAACAAATACAGAACAATCCACCCGCGCTCCAATGGTCCACCCCACATACCCGCCCGAGTAAAAGAAAAGCAAAAGAAAAGCACGACCGCAAAGAAACCGCTACTCCCACTCCTTCTTTGGAATCAATTTAATTTCCCCGACCTCCCCGAGTAGCTGTTGTCGGCGGCGGCCTCCGTCGTAAAGCTTTGATGCGTGCGTCTGCGGCTCCGCGGAATAAACTACAAAGCCCAGAGAGAGAGAGAGAGAGACCGAACGAAGTTATACTCCCGCAATCCGCGCGGCTACCCCCCAAAACAGCACCATATAGGCGCTCATCTCCTTTTACTTTCGCACGGAATGCGCGCGCGCGCGTGTGTGTGGACGGGTGCGGAATACGGCAGCCAAAAGGGTCGGGAAGTTGGCGAACGCCTCATTTCCGCGCGGCTCCGAATTTCCCGGGGATGTGTTTTCCGGACACTCTTCGCTTCGGCCGGGAAAAAATGTACTTCAGACGGATGGCAATCAAGATTTGGCTTTCGTTTTTCGTTGGCATGAAAGATTTGTGTGGCACAAATTTATTTTACCTTCGACGTCTTGTTTATTACTTAATTCGAGTACTACATCGGACACTGCCGCTCATTCCCCCAGAATTGCGGTTTGACGTTTCCTTACTTCTTGCTTTTTCACGGCCTACGCTGTACGCAACGTTGGCATGCCAAATTTGTAAAATGACAAAAATTTTTATCACGCTAAACTGTATGTCACTTTTTTATTATAATATTTTTAATCGGACACTGCTAATTCACACACTTTGTTATAGCAAACTGCACTTCGACTCGAGTCCAATTAATTTACGATTACGGCGCATTTACTCCACCGACTGAACAATACCAGCCGACCAGCCGGCTTCAAATTATGACCATCAGGCCTACAGAAACGTGTGCAAACGATCTATATTCTCTTAATTGAT
>JAPYYV010011338.1:0-10831 GCA_030522625.1 Copidosoma aretas | reverse complement strand
GTCTGGGATTCGATATTTAATTTTTTTCTGCGGAAACTCGCAATTACCCCCTTCCAATCTCGGATTTTTCTTTCTTTTTTTTAGTTTTTGACGAGGTACCCTCGTAAATTTTGTTTATTTATACTATAATCTACTTAACTAATAGAAAAGGACAATTTTACTGCCTAACTTTTGGTCTGTGATTCGATATTTAAATTTTTTTGCGAAAACTAGCTATTTACGCCCTTAAATCTTAAAATTTTCGAATTTTTTAAATTTTTTGACGAGGTACCCTCGTAAATTTTGTTTATTCATTACAATAATCTACTTAACTAATTGAATAGGACAATTTTACTGCCTACCTTTTGGTCTGTGATTCGATATTTAAATTTAGTTGCGAAAACTTGCTATTTACGCCCTTAAATCTTGAAATTTACGAATTTTTTTAATTTTTGGACAAGGTACCCTTGTAAGTTTTGTTTATGTATTACTATAATCTACTCAAGTAACGCAATGGGACAATTGCACTGCCTAACTTTTGGTCTGTATTTCGATATTCCAATTTTTTTGCGAAAACTAGCTATTTACGCCCTTAAATCTTGAAATTTTCGAATTTTTTCATTTTTAGACAAGGTACCCTCGTAAATTTTGTTTATTTATTACTAATATCTACTTTAGTAATGAAATAGGACAATTTTACTGCCTAACTTTTGGTCTGTGATTTGATATTTAAATTTTTTTGCGAAAACTAGCTATTTACGCCCTTAAATCTTGAAATTTTCGAATTTTTACAAATTTTTTGACAAGGTATCCTCGTTAATTTTGTTTGTTTAATACTATAGGCTACTAAACTAATGAATAACGACAATTTTACTGGCCAACTTTTGGTCTGGGATTGGATATTTAACTTTTTTCTGCGGAAACTCCCAATTACCCTCTTCCAATCTCGGATTTTTCTTTTTTTTTTTTTGTAATTTTTTTACAAAATACCCTTGGAAATTTTGTTTGTTTATTACTATAATCTACTCACCTAATGAAAAAGGTCAATTTCACGTCCTAACTTTCGGTCTGGGATTTGATATTTATTTTTTTCCACGAAATTCCGGTTTTTTTCCATCCTCTTCTTATTTTCTCTGTTTTTCGACAGGAGTGGTCAATAATTCTTTTTGCAGCGATTAACTTTATTATACATTAGCATTAATTATTTGTTACTTATTTGGAATGCTCAGCATTGTTTTTTCCTGCTTATTTCTGTTGTATAATAATCGCCGGTTTTGCAACGGTCACTCTGCTAGATGTGTCTGCTAGTTTCAGCTTCATGTAATAGCATGGGAGCCAATTCGACCTATGCGGGAGCCAATTTGACCCTAGTTTCTAATGACCCGGGAGCCAACTTGACCCTAGTTTCTAATGACCTGGGAGCCAACTCAACACTTTTTTGAGTCATGGGAGCGAATTCGACAACTTCGCAGTAACTTTTAGTATATGAATCGTTAAAACGATAAAGAAATTAGAACTGTTTGTTTTCATTTGAGTTAACTTTATCATATTCGTTTTTGTAAGATTCTGTAGAAAATTAACCGACTTAACAGTAAAAATGTATCTTTAGGAACGATATCAACACCAGAACCTGTTTATAACCGTGAATCTTTGCGATTGGATTTCTCAAAGACTATAAAGCTAGATCCTCCGAACTTTAGATATGTCATTTGTATTGATAGAATAAGTGTGCCATAATTTTTAGAAGAATTTATGTAGAAAACGAAATATCACGGTAACCTCTTTATGTGTAAAAAACACCCAACCGATCGTCAAAGTTTCACAGCGATAGCGGTCACCTATCCAAGTAGTAATCGCGGCCATTGCTACTTAACCTCGTTAATCGACTGATACAGTTCAGCCATTCAGCCAATGTGTCGGTCATATACTTTATACATACGTTGTTAATAGATACCTTTTTTTATTCTGTGTGAAAAGCTCAACTTCTACATTGCCTGAAATCAGTGCGCGAGAGCCCTTTTCTAGCATCATGAAGGAAATAGTCTTTTCTGACAATCAAGGTACAAAGTTTAACTTCTTGTGCCTACAAAGAAGGTAAAAGAACTCGATTCTAACACCGTATGCAAAATATTTTTTTTGCGCACTATCACGTTCAATAAACGTTTTGAACACTCTATGCACAAAATCCAATGTTATATTATTGCCCAGAGTGTGCGATGTGCTTGGTTTCCTCATTAGTGCGCGAAGTAAATATTCGAGCCTTAGTGCGTGAAGTAATCACTTCGTACACTCTTCGCTTCACCCGGGTGATACAATTCACACTCCGTGTAAATCACCAACTTTGCGCACTTGTTACATAATATACTATTATTGGGCAAGAGTGCAACGATGCCCATACTTGTGCAAGAATTATCGACTTCGCGCACTCGTTGCACAATAAACTGTTTGTGATCCGTTGCACCAAATAACATTATGCGCACTGTTTCTATACACACACAGGAAAGATGGTAGGGTGCTATTTGCCCAATTCATCGGGAGTTATACTTCCAAACAGATTGGAAATCACCGCTACAAGTAATGGTTATATTTTTTTAGGCAGAGGACGCCCTACCGTCTTTCCCGTGCAAGTGCAAGATTTGTGCGTATATTACTTTTTTTAAATTTATTATATGGTCTGTACGTATTAAAAATGCATTAATGCATAAAACTGCAACGTATTAAATAATAGTTATTTATGTAAGAAGTGCGGGAAAGACGATTTCCCGAGCAAGTAGTAATGGACTCGCACGAATGGCCGGAGTTACCGGAATCGGCCACGAGTGTGATTCTAACACGAGTGCTGGAATCGCCCCGCACGAGTTGCGTGCAAGATTTTTCATGATATGTGCGTGGGATATCAGTATTTCCCAGACGCTATTATGAAAAACTATTTTACGCCTCACTACGTTTATACACATTTGCTTTAGCGGGAACTTTGAATAGCCCAGGATACGAAGTAGTTCTTAGCACCCAATGTAGAAAATACACTAATTTGCGCTACCGTCTAGAGTATAGAAGTTATTTTTTGCGCCCCGAGCCTATATTAAAAACATGCTTCACCCGTAAATTGCTATAATCTAGCAGTGTGCAATTGTTGCATGTACTACTACATCATGGTGAGGTTCCATTGAGTTATATGTGAGAATCATTCACTAATTTATGGATATTACAATACGTTACTAAATAACTCACTTGAGTTTTAAACTTTTAAAAGTTATCAATGATATTTAAATTCAATCATTTAAATGATGTTTAACATATTAGTTCTTTGTATAATATAACAACTTATTACTTAAATCAAATCTATTATCGTAATTTGATGAACATTATATCAATCGCCTATTACTTTTATTCTCACAGCATTTTGATACTACGCACATCGAAAGTATTAAGAAAATGATTTCTATAGAGATAAGCCCCAGAAACCGACCCAGCAAACAAATTACAACAGGCGTCTTGGCAAGTGCAAGCTTGCCGTGGTGGTTCATGAAATCCTCTAGTCGACGCGATGTATACTTTTCTCTCCGCACATGGAAACTTACCTCTTCGCCTCGCGCTTCTCTGAATTATTTCATGTTCATAATCTCATCGAGATCTCGTAATTTTTAGCATATACCCTCTTATCTATATGTAGGTATCTTGTGTGCCTTCATCCGGACGCTACAGTAAGTTATGAGTCGTCGCATAGTTCGATGAACTTTAACTATGAACACAACACTTATACTTAACTATACGGGCCTCCCCGAATTCGTCCCCATCATGATTGTATTCATTTATCACTTACCGAATTCGTCCCTGAGTCATTAAAGTGTGCTTCAATCTCTTACCGAATTTGTCCCTGGGTTATTAATAAATCCCCTTATTCCTGACCAAATCCGTCCTGGTTATTTATTAAATAATGTTAAATTCGTCCCGGTAAGTATCAGCCCGTTATCAAACGGTATTGATACTTCACACACACATGGTGAGGCGTATACTTTTTTTCTTACAAAATCGTCTATAACATCTGTTCAATACAACATTAAGACCTCAAACTTTTTTTGGGCATCCCTGAAATAAAGCTGACCAACTTTCTTGCTGCAAAATTTTTGACAGTGAGATACAGCTTTATTTTATTCTTAAAGATGCTCTTCTGAAATAGCACCTTGTCAGCACAAATCCGAAATGGCACCTTTTTTAGCCCAAATCAGAAATGGAGCCTTTCTTAGCATGAATCTAAAATGGCACCTTCTCAGCACTTTTAAAATGGCACCTTCTCAGCGCTTTTTCAAAATAGCACCTTTCTTAGAGCTTTTTCGAAATGGCAACTTTGTCCTCTAAAGCAACGAATATGTTTACATGCTCGTAACTCTCGGTTTAACGTGGGTGGGACTCAACAGTGTACTGTTTTCAGTTCTTGGTCAGCCCAGCTGCTGAATATAGTTTATTATCCATAGAGTTAATTTATAGTTACGAAGATGGAATTTAGGACCAATAAAGGCAGAACTTTGCTGAGCGTAAATGGCTACACGGAAAAAAATTTCTAAGGCTTGGACTTCCAACTATTACTAAAGTATAGAAGTTCGGAAGAACCAAACGATATCACTACCAAACTCGGCATTGCATCAATCCGAACTTAGTAGTCCATCACTTTGAAAAAACAACCAATTTATCACCTCAAAATTAGAAGTCTCGCATGTCCAACTTGGAAGTGCGAGACTTCCAGTATGTATCGAGTGCAGCGAGTGCCATACTGGAAGCGTCAGCCTTCGACGCCGGGAGCCTGGGACTCCCAACATCTAAGAGCCAGAGCTCGAAATTTTATCGAAGTAAGTGCCTTTGACATTAGATTTCCGAAAACATGAGGGCAGCACCAAACCACTAGTCGTTTGTCATGATGAAAAGAACCGCACAATTCTCTTATTGATCCATCTATGCCGAGTTTAGAGCTTGTTGCTGCAACCATATGGGGCATATGAATGAAAAAGTGCGCAAATAAAATAAATACGTCGTAAAAGAAAAAAACGGGTTTCAGCATCCCATTTTCGTTCAATATCCAGAAACTTCTATAACTGCACTGCTGACGAGAATCTTTGATGCTCTGTATCACTCTTAGACGTTTGCTATGGTATAAATACAATCTCGCAACATTAAAAAATACAAAAGGTAGGAATTCCCAAGTCATTTGGAGGGTTCTCAAGCACTTCGAAGAATTTGAGTCATTAGAGCAGTCTTTAGTATTTAAAGACTTCCAAGGATATTTAACAATTTTTGCTAAGACTTCACCAACCAAAAAAAATTTACCATAACTTCTGACGACTGAGACCTTTCTGTTACATCGGATGACTCCACTAGTATTTTTTTCATAAACTCTAAGTTAGCGCAATTCTTTGTATTACCTTGTGTAAGTTGCTCCATTCTCATGTTGAAAAGTAAAAGAATTAATTATTATATGTCATGTCCCAGTAGTTTCGTAAAACCTAGGGTTTGATTTTGTTAAAGTCTAATGTCAAACAGTTGTTCATTAATTAATAAGCTATACACTTACGGGTAGGGTTAGTAAAAGTTACCAAAGAAAATATAGTATCTGTTGGAGCATGACTGGTTTGTTGGGTATCGTACTTCTCATCATTTTACTGGAAAAACGTATCTTGTTTCTGGATCGAAAAAACATATTAATTTAATTTTAAAAACGTATCATTTCATTTCAAACATTCAAAAATGAGATGACACATTTTAGGAATCCGGAAACCAGATGTACCGTTTTTGAAATTAAGAAATTAAATGGTACGTTCGTCGTTTCGAGTACGAACTGATGTGCTTTTAACATGCAATGCTCCTTCAGTAATCGATCCCCCTCTCTTCCGTGTGTATAGGTTTCATATACTTAATGAAAAATCGTATTATGAAAAATTGTACTCAACAATAACTTGCTGTCAATTTTAAAAACGAAAAAAAAAATATTGGACTCCTTAAAAGCGGGCAAACGAGTGGTGATTGTACCATTTATAAAATAAACCCATGCGGTGATTTTTCTCTGGCACGGCAGCAATTCGCTGAGTGGAAATTTAAGCTCGATATAGTACGTGACGGAATCAGATACACTGCAACAGTTGAAACATACGTGTATTGTGTTGTGCATTCAACGAACGAACGAACGAGATAATGACGACAAATGTCAGCGCCGATTTATCTTTTCTGCTTTGTCTTCTTTATCCCCATTTAGTCAAATGTAGATGAGATTGTTTCAATAAATTGATGTAATCATTTCACATTTAAGTCTATTCATGTCTATCACTAAACGTGGGCTACAATTCACGTGCAGGTACATGTACATCCTTTTCACACACGTACATGTCCCCGGAAGAGAAGCCTGGATCAATCTTTCGATCCGCGCGGATTAGCTCTTCATTTTCGAAAGTACACAACGACGCCGCGCTCATATTAATTCAATCAATGAGATGGAAAGATGAAAAAAAGAAAGAAAAACCAATGCAGAATACGTGTATTCTTCTCTACTCAGGCGCGCGTTTTTTTTTTCACGAAAGAATTGGCCGTAAAATCTCATTCCCTAAATCAATCAATCGAAACTTTTGTCCTGCCACGCCACCCCTAACCCGCTCACTCATACATTCGTCACACGCTTCACATCGACATTAATCCCAACAAGCCAAACTGAACTGGGCTGCATAAACTGAGGCTCTCGCCTCTCGCTCGAGGACATCTGCGCGCATATCTCGACGCGATTATAGTCGTAACTCGATTAAGCTCGCCAGGCTCTCCTTCTCGCTCTCGCTTTGTCGCTCATATAACCCTATATCTTATCGAATACTGAGAACCAGTGTCTCTCTCTCCCTTTGTTTTTTACACTCAACCACGACCAATATAGAATGTGGGTGTTTTTATCAAGTGGCGTAGCAGTCTTGAGCGAGTATTTTTTTAAAGGCTTGTCTACGGCATAAACACATGTATCATTAAAAATACGGGAAATTACTCTAATGCTCGTCAATAATACAAATATAGATACATTATTCTAAGAGGTATAGTAAGCAAGTAATTGATATGTATTGTATCGTACACGCAGCATCTTTCTAGGTGGAGGCACTCTGGAGAAAACTCCAACCTCTTTTTAAACCTACACGCTCGTATCTTTAAATAATGAATACCAATTAATAATCTTTTATCATTGATTTGAAATCATTAATTCTTTATTAGTATTCAAGTGAGAATTGAGAAATACCCCGTATGTACATAGAGCAAATATTATAGGAGAATAAGAAAAATCATCCCTAAATGTGAATCGAACACACAGCCCGCCAATCACCAGACGGTTTTTCTACAAATTAAGCTACCGGGGAACTACAAATTCAACACACTGCAGGCTCTGATTAATCTCACTCTCGCATATAGGGAGCTAGTTTTTTACCCAAGGTAAGGTAGAAACTTCCAATTTGATGTACTGAACACCATTAAATCTCATAACATAACAGATTTGGTTTTGATCTAGTGTTTTTGTAATTGGCTTTCGTCATTTCACCCAAAAATATTGTAACTTATCGGTGAGATAGATTTTTGTCGTATAAAGGAATATTGCATCTTATTACATCTTATTTTATTGTCTTTCTATTTGTAATTAGTCAAATTCGCCCAAATAACAGTAATGTAAGCGCAAACAAATTTTCAATATGACATTTATATTTTATAAATCAAGAGTTACGTTTCCCGTGAAAAGTAACATGATTTTACAATTGAATATAAAATAAATTGTATCAATGTATAATAAACTAAAGACGCTTGATAAATACAGGCGCATGAGCAATATTTTTTTGTTCTATAAGAATGTATTTTACTCTTCAGTGTAATTCTATTTCGAATTCACTGTGTAAGATGAAAACTATCATTTTAAGTGAGGAACGTGATATGGGTGGTAAACATAACCCTAAAACCTTTTTTTTCTAAAAAGAATGAGCATTTTTAAGGTTTCACGATAAAATCAGAACCTGAACTCATGGTTGAAAATAATTTTAAATAATACCAAAGAAAAAATGAAGAAATCCATAAAATAATAACGAGCAGCTGAACCTGGAGCTAATTGAAAGCAGCTACATTTTTTTGAAGCTCAAACGAAATAGCTTGCGGTCAGAGTGTGGGGTGCAGGCGCACAAGGAAAACAGTGAGCGCTTTTTGGCCCTTCTCTTCGTTAGTACACGCGAAGGTGGTCGCAAAAGGTAGTTTCTCTGGCCATCAGGAGGAAAGTGTAGACTGTAGAGCGGGACATTTAGCCACAGCAGAGAGCCGCGCGTTGTACCGACCGACCGAAGAAAGAATATACAAAGAGAGATGCGACGTAGTGTGCAGAAAAAAGGAAGACGCGAGCGATGCCGCAAGCGTAGAGCAAAAGCAGTATGGTAGAGGGCGAAGGGGTGCTATAATACGCGTGTGATCCTGAACCCACCAACCGCGGCTTCTGCGTCAGCCCCCGTGCGCGTGTGTGTATGTATGTATATTTTTATAGGGTTGAGCGCGAAGCCCCGTAAAAGGGTGGTGTGCAGGCTGGAAAAGAAGTAACAGAGAAGGTAAAGGAGCAGAAGGACCTGTGAAAAACGATATAATTAGTAGAAAAAAAAAAAAAAAACATGATACATGAACTCTTTTTTAACATTAATGCAACATATTGTACATGACATAAGTACACTTGTACGAGTTCGGTCATGAGTCATCGTAGTAGTTTGTACAGATCTGTTGATGTACAAGTTACTGCCGTTCAATGGTATAGGAGGAGCCACGAGTGACGCTACTGCCGTTATAAACTACTACCACAACTGCTACCCGACGCGAAAAGGAGCAATAGCCCGCAGACAGGAGAGAAAAGGACGAGAACGTGAAGAGGAAGAGAGAGAGAGAGAGAGAGCCGGAGTATAGTATAAAGCGGGATCAATACTCCCGCGTCTTGCGATCATTCATCTTGCCACGCCCCAAACTGCTCTGCTCTGTCTTCCTCCCTCTCTCTTCGTCTTCATTTTCTCGGCTCGTCCTTGTCGCTCTTTCACTGTTTCTCATTTTCTCGGGGTTTGAGCGCGGCAGCTATCGCTTTTCCGCTGCCTTATCTTTTACACTATTTACGCTGCTGCTGCTGCAGCCACTGAGACTGCTCTCATTTGCATTCCAGTTATTGAATTTTTTGCCCTCTCTCCTTTCTTGTCCATTGCTTTCTTTTCACATGCCGCTGCATTCGTTAGGATTCAAGTCCCGGAGTTTGCCTCCTTGCCATTCTTTTATAATGGACAAATAAAAAATTAATAATAGCCAAGGCGCACGCTTTCTCACACCTTGACTATCAGTAAGATCATAAAACAAGTCCTTGATGAGATTCAACATCATGTCACAATAATTGAAATCTGAAAGAAAGAACATTACTGGCGCCAAAACAACTAACAAAACTCATTGAGCAATCGTATTTGTACGTGTCCATCGAATACGCTAAGACGAAGGTACAGCAGAGAGAAATCGCCGCCTGACAATATATCAGCGGCGTAGCAGCAATTTGACGTCCATCGCAAAATAGAATGCCAAGGGAGTGTATATATGCGTAATGCAGACGAAGGAACTGAAGCCGTGAATCAGTGGTACCGCACCTCGTCGCTCGCTCTTTCGCCCACGTCACGGTCGCACGCGTGCGTTGCACTTGACTCGTCGTCGTCATGGGTCTCTCCAAATGAGTTTCCAAGGAAGACTGAATACGGCTTCAAACACGCGCGTAAGTTAACTCCGACATGGACGTCTTACCAATCATCTATGTAGGTATATGTACTGCTTATATATACCGAGGAGTGCCTCTGAGAGAGGCTTTGTTGTAGATGTAACAAGGTTGCAGCTGCTGGAGATAACGCGGGGGAAAGAGATATTAGATTAAGGATTATGGTGAACGGAGAAAGAGTTTCGAGCGCTCAGGCTTAGAGAGGCTTGAATGGGAAAAGTCTGTTTTGGACAGCTGAAAGGGATGGTGGTTCTGCTGGGGGTCGGAGAGCTGAGCGCTTTCTTAATACACTGATCCTTGGATGTGTCTCCTTTCTTAGGTAAAGGTGGTGGTTCTCGGCGCTCGTCATCAGTTTACGATTGTTCATCAGTAATCTGTGAAATGTCATACTTGATTGCGCTCAAAGTATTTGTTTGTCTGTCGAGCCTTGGAAAAACATCGCAAATCACAAATATGGTTTGTGATGCGAATTCCATCGGAATTTCAAATCGGCTCCATGTTCTGTGTTTACCTTTGTAAGCTGCGATTAACAATGAACACTTAACTCCTTGATTCGAAAGATTAGAACTTGTGCAGCAAATTACTTTTATAAACTCAAACATCGGATTTGATGAAAAATCCTCTGTGATACAAAAAAACATGGTTTTTTCATACGTTTGATTGTTGACAGTGGAAGTGTTCAAACTAAGTTAGGAGGATAGGAGGAAAAGGTTATGTTTGACAATGCAGATTCACTATTAAACATTTTTCTTGGATATCAGCTCTTCTATGTTTAATTTTTATCCGACTTACGAAAGTTCATCATGTTTCTTGATTTTGGAACTGCTAAACGGCTCTTGATTAACATAACGTCCCCCTCCCACGTCCTCTTAAAATAATTACAACGTAGCAGTCATGTTCAACCGAAACGAACTCCCAAGAAACAGAGCAAGTTATGTTAAACTGGCTAGTACTCAATGATTTAACATATACTGAGAAAAGACTGGAGCGCCTACTGAACAGCAAGTGCAGACGCTATACCAAATTGACTGCTCGCCCTCGGTTTAGTCGTTGGTACAACTGGCGCATCACTGAGAA
>JAPYYV010011337.1:0-16863 GCA_030522625.1 Copidosoma aretas | reverse complement strand
TCAAGATTATAATAATGATTATAATGATGTTGATGATGATGATGATGATCATGACGATGACGACGATGACAATAATATGTATATATTTTCCTATATTATATAATTGTATGGTTTTAGAGAATGTACTAGCTCTCTCCCGCACTCCTACCCTGTCCCTTCCCCCCGTGCTCCATTAGCCCACCCCCAGCTTCCCGCCCAGCTCGCCCCCGAAATAAGGTAGAGTTCGCTTCTTTTTACCGTGGAATATCACCTCAAATAATTTGCGCTAGCTTTTCCCTTAACCCGGCTGAACCCTACTTCCCCCGCTCCCCGTAGCGCCTCTTTGGCTCCTAACCAGATTGTCCTACTACCTCCCCCCTAACTTCCCACCAATTATGTTTTTCCTATCGTGATAAATTTTGACAATACTATTACTTTCTCATAAGTATACAAATACCTACATGGAAAACCAACTCTTATGAAAATTTATCATATGGCAATTAATAATGATGAATAGAATAACGATGTTCATAATCACACACTAAAAATTTATGATTACAAGTATGGAAGCCGTGGAAAGAATCCTATATATTGAAACTAAAAGTATAATTCGGATCTGAGGGAGATAGATTTTATATGTATCATTGTAGATCTTTAGAAAATTCTGGAATCAGTGATAAGACAAGCTTTTCTGCTGACGGAGTTGAATACCTACACGCAAAATACTACTATCGCGAGTTTCAAAGCTTTTCTCAGCATTCTTTACGCTAAGTATAACCTTGTGCTATGGCGCTTAGTAAGATAATTTTTTACAAGAATATACCAATCCTAGAAAAAAAAAGACTGGGGGAAAATACAAAAAAAATAAAAGACACAGGAGAAGACAGAATTATAGAAAACTGTTTGAAGAATCTACAAATCATTTGAACGATTGATTTGACCAACAAATTTCGTTGCTTAAAGACTAACACACATACTATCGTAACGAGGGCAGTAGAATGAATACGGTAATCTATACTGTAATACGTTGACTTTCTTTCTTTCATATTATTTAATATTTTATTATAGAAAAAAAGCGTATTAAATATAAATAGTGAATATCATACTATTTAAATTAAAATTAAAATTTTTTAAATATTATCGAGCAAAAGTCTAAATTTATTCAATTATCTGAACTTTTAAATTTTTAAACTATTCCGTTTCCAATGTTAAACAACAATTCCGAAAAATCGTCATCCTCTGATCAAATATTTCTATTTAATTTAACAATTTTGAATAATCTCTATAAATATGATGGTTTTATTGTTGCGTTTATTAAGCTTCTATTACTAATTTTCATAACTGGTAAAATTGGACAAAAACTTTACCAAAAACGATTAATTTACCTTCGGAAGGTTCGTCATTATTACATAAATCTCTTGAAGTTTTCGCAACAATTTACAATAGTGTCAGTGGTAACATGAAAGCTACGGCAACTAAGATTAGATTGACTCCTTCAATTTTTTTTCTATCTAATTCAATTCTAAAAATAAATCTATAATATTATTGAAATCTAATAGTAATAAAAAAGTTCTATTACTTGCCATGCCATTTAAAAGAAAAAATAAGTCAAGATGTGTCCACGCCATTATAATAATTTTTAATTTTGTGTAAAAAAAAAAAATTAATCTGGTTTTGAAAATATATTTAACATTTTTTAACTGTATCAAATTTTTCCGCAATTGTTATTCACATCCAAAATAATATTTTCTACAATAAGTAGACTAAATTTTTTACAAGACTTATTGTCTGATTCAAAAATACTGTTAAAATTAAAAAAGCTTATTTTCTTTTCATCTTCTACACAATTTTTCTTTAACTTTTCTTCATATTTTTTCCATATTTTACCACCTTGAATGTATGAATTATGTAAAAAAATTTCTAAATAAATTTGGTACCTTAATAGCAATTGTTTCTTTAAAAATATTGAAAATTTGTAGGTTATGTTCAATAAGACCTGTACGTATTGCTAACTCTTTGAAAGTGTCGTATACTTTCCCTTCGTATGTTTTTGAATCTTTTGATGATTTACAATCATTTTTTTTTGGTTATTATTTATTTTAGGAAAAATATTTCTGGGCTTTTTAGAAAAACAACAGTTAATCCACCTATTCAATTATGGTTTCGACAACGTTGTTGCTTATCACATTGTTTTTTTGTCTTCATAAAAATATAATGTTCATGAATATTGACATGCTTATAATTTTCAGTAAAATTATCTTTTTATTTCAATTCAAACCATTATGTTAGTTATTCTTGATAATCTTCTACACATTTAGAAATTTTTGTTTCTTTAAATACTATTTTTAGTTGATGCGCAGATTAACTTCGCTATAGCTTTTACCGCAAATAGCATATTCTTGTATTCGCCATGCTGCTTCAATTGGACCTAAATAACATGCATAAATATATTGTTTTATTTCATCCTAAACTTTAGTTTTAGGCTTAAATTATTGTTGTACTTTACAAAAAAATCTATCGTTTTCATTATGAACATCATTATTACATATATACATATATATATATATATATATTTAGTCTACATATCTTATTACCTAGAATGTAAGAATTCTGCAAAAAAATTTCTAAACGAATTTAATACCATAATAACACTTTTTTTCTCAAAAATATTAAAAATTTACAAGTCATGTAAGACCTACTTATATTGCTCGATCTTTAAAAGTGCCGTATAATTTCCCTTTGTATGTTTTTGAATCTACGGATGATTTACAACCATTTTTTTCACTAATATTTATTTCCGGAAAAAAATTTCTTGGTCTTTTAGAAAAACAACAATTTATCCACCTATTGCATTATATTCTCGTTAACGTTGTCGCTTATCACATTTTTTCTTTGTCTTATGGAAAATATAATGTTTATGAACATTTACATACATTTTTTGGCAAAATTATTCATTTC
Source organism: Copidosoma aretas (assembly GCA_030522625.1). NCBI lineage: Eukaryota > Metazoa > Arthropoda > Insecta > Hymenoptera > Encyrtidae > Copidosoma > Copidosoma aretas. The sequence goes on along the minus strand of JAPYYV010011337.1, from coordinate 13,926 downwards.
ATTCAATTCTAACCATTTTGTTAGCTGTTTTATATATTCCTCTGTACATTAAGAATCTTTTGTTTCTTTAAAAATTATTTGTTGTTAATGCGCAGATTAACCAAGCCATGGCTTTTACCGTAAACAGCATATTCTCGTAAGTGCCATGCTATTTCTATTGGCCCTAAATAACATGTATCAATATACTGTTTTATTACATCCTGAACTGCAATTTAAGGCTTAAATTATTTTTGTACTTTACATAATGATCTATCGTTTCCATTATAAGTATTATTATTATATATATATACTAGTGGGGCTTCGCCCCCTGCGTGCTCGGCACGCATACCCCCAGATTTCGCATTATAAATTTGGGATCATATAAGATAATCATTGATAGCATCATTCCATATATAAAATAATTTAGATTAAGTTATACTTCTATATGACAGTTATGCAGGGAAGTAAATGAAAGATTTCTAATTTTTCCCCCTTTAAAATTATATGGCGTGAGTAAATTGTCAATTTTTAAAAAAAAACTTTTTTCCACAAGATTTAAACTTGCGATCTCGTGCATACGATCCGTGTACCGTGTAGCCTTATCTACGAGCTACCTCTGTTAGTAAGCTGTACATCACTACTTTCTATATTTTAGCTTGTGACTTATTTTTTATTAAAATAATAAATTACTGTTTATTTATAAATTTGTTTAAATATTTGTTGATTTATAAAATAACCTATCAAACTATAAATTCCATGATTTTTTTTAAATTTGAAAAATTAATCTAAGTTGTAGCTTTTCTATTAATTAATTAATATTTCTTTTATGTTATTAATTTGTTAGATTTTATATAAATGCAAAATTATTTTCTGAATGTTTACACTTTTTTTTAAATTCATTTTATAAAAGTTTTACAGTTATAATATTTTCTATCATTGGTTTATAAATATGAGGTACTATGGGTGAATTATTTGATTTTTATTGCATCTTATTATTTCAATATTTGAGCTAAGATAATTGCCAAAAAAAGTTTGGCGTAATCAGCCACATCTACATGTATTATTTGCCGGAAAAGTATAACCTGATACATGAGTACCCAACTTTTTTAAAAAAATTTTTCATGTATTAATTCCACTTTCTTCTCGATTGACTAAAAATACACGATTTTGTAATTACTTCTGAAACAAAAGCATGTGATATCAAGCGAACGTTGTCTATTGACATCATTATCGAAATTATAATACACCTATGCAGTAAGTGTAATACACGGAAGAATAGTGCTTATCAAATTTTGTATGAAAGTACCATTGTTCCTGATTAAGAATCCTTAGTCAAATATATTTTGGTTATAGTTTGCTAGACTACAACGTAGTCATGGTCTGCACATGCCTGGTTTTCTTTCCACCATGTCCATGAGTCAATTTCTCTGTCCGATTCCTGTAATGAGGTGTGATTATCCCATGTATGTTATCCGTACACCTAATAGACTACTCTGCTTACATTCTGAATCACTAAATAAATTATTTATCAACAAACAGTGTCAGCAGGAGAGTCTATGTAGTGATTTGTTTATATGTGCTTTGATCTTATTTGATTTAAAATACGTATTAAGCTAAAGTGTACGTATTTCGGGTAAGTATCTGTTTCAACAGCTGTATCACTGACAGTCAGGTTTTGTATTTCCTGCCTTAGTACAGAAATGTTGGTTATTTTGACGTAGCAGAACATTGTATTAAAAGAAGTCTTTCCTTTTTGAAAAAATTAGAGCTTTATTGCCCTGAAATCTAATTTGTTCTCTACCTTGTCAAAAGAATGTGCTATCTAGCAATTCTTGTCTAATTACGTCATGATCGAAAGTATAATCCATCTTTATAGTAATAATAATACACAAAAATATATTGCTAAACATATTTTGTATAAAAAAACATGGTTTTCGACTGGAAGTTGTTAGCCGATTACTGCTTCGATATAGTTTGCTGGACTACAGCGCAATTATGGTTTGTGTACACCTGGTTTTTTTTGCATCATGTGCATTAATCGGCTGCACTCCCCGATTCCTGAAATAGGATGTTATTAAAGTACAATATAGTGTATTATTTCATGTACTTTATTCCGAAACCCGATATACTTCTCTGCGGACACTCTTAGTAAATGAATGATCTATTAATAGATAGTGTAAGCAGGCAAGACTATTTGGCAATTTGGTTGTAGATGTTAAAGCTATATTTTATTTTTATTTCGTAATGCTCGAGCGTACGAGTGTTCCATTATCTGTTTCATCGGTTGTATGACTAATAGATAAGTTTTATTATTGCCCTTCTGTTTATTAGCTAAATAATACGTGCAGGCAAAACAGAGAATCCTTAGGGGCTGTCAATAAAAGGCTTCAGCTGCAATCGGTTGTTTTCGGAGATGTTTGACGATGTTGGGGGGTCGGGTGAAAGAATTTGTCTGTAGTATTACCAGTAGTCCCGTTTTATTGTTGTGACTCTATCTATTAGCCAAATAAGACGTGTGTGCAAACCGTGATTGTGCTATAGCCTAGCAAACTGTATCTGAGCAATGACACACACCTTTTTTTTTTGCATGATGTGCATGAAGCGGTTGCTCTGTCCGATTTCTGCAATAGGGTGATATTAGGGTATAAAATAGGTCATTATTCTATGTACTACATTCCAAAACCCAATATACGTATCTGCTTACACTCTTGGTAAATAAATTATCTAGTAATAAACAAGGTAAGCGGGCAAGTCCATTTAATTACTCGGTCGTAGGTGTTTAAGTTATATTTTATTTTTATTTTGTACTGAGTTTGAGCGTACGGGTGTTCAGTTATCTGTTTCATCAGTTTTATTACTAATGGTCACGTTCTATTGCTGTGCCTCTGTCTATAAGCCAAATAAGACGAGCGGGAAAATCATCGGGAAATCCCGAGGGGCTGTAAAGGAGCAGCTTCTGCTGCGTCGGTTGTTTTCGTCAATGTTCGACAATGTTGGGAGGTTGGGTGAAAGGATTCGTCTGAACTCGGAATAATTATTTTGTGTACGAGAGACTTCGGCGAGAATGTGTCTTTTGGGCGGCGTCAACCATCTTCAGATATAGTTAAAATGCGTGGGGGGGGGGGGGGGGGGGGGGGTGTGGGGGGGGGGGGGGGGGGGGGGGGGGGGGGGGGGGGGGTGGGTATATTAGACTTATATAAATTTTACGTCCTTGCGGATTGTTAGGTGAGTAAGGGATAACCTAACGGGAATAGGTGGCACGGGGAGGCGTAAAAGAATGTGTGGGGGCTTTGGTAAAAATAAGGGAAGGGAGGGCAATAGGGGACTGTAAGGGGCAAACTATAAAAGGGCGGGGGCGACCAGTGTTCCTTTCTCGTTTTTTTTATTTCAAAATCAAATATTTTAAAAACGAAAGCAGATAATCAGATGATTTTTTTTGGAAAATGATGTTCTTACCTCAAAAAATTGTCGAAAACTAGTAAATTGTTGTAAAAATTTAATATTGGTACATTAAAGCCCTAATAGGTACTTTAAGGTAATACACGAAATTTATTTTCATATTTTTATACTTAAGTGACTGTTTTTTACCATATACACATTAAAATGTCACGTGACATAACCTTAAATCAAGCATAAATGGGATATTTTCGATTTTTTAATGTCATAATCAAATATCTCAAGAACATAAGCAGATAGGTAGATGATTATTTTTGAAAAATACTGCTAATAAAACTGTTATGACGACAAAATTTATAAAAATAATTCTAAATGATTTTCTAACCTCTAAAAATGGTCGAAAACGAGTTAGTTGTTGTAAATATTTAAGTATTGGTACATAAAAGCACTAATAGCCACTCTTAGGCAATGAAAGATATTAAGTTTCATATTTTTATACCTAAATGACTGTTTTGCACCATATTTACATTAAAGTGTCAGGTGACATAACGTCAAATCAAGTAAAGAAAGGCTATTCTCAATTTTTTAACGTTAAAATCTAATACATAAAAAATAAAAGCCAACAATCAGATGATATTTTTAGGAAAATACTGCTGTTGAAACGAGGAATTTAGAAAAAATAATCAGAATAATAAAAAATGATTTTCGAACCTCCAAAAATTATCAAGAAATTAGTCAATTAAGGAAAAATTTTACCATTAGCACATAAGAGCACTAACAGCTACTTTTAGAGCTGAAACAAATTAGATTTTTATGTTTTGGGGCTTAAGTAAGTCTTTAATACCAATTTTACATCATATTGTCACCTGACATAACCTCATACCAAACAGATAGACGAATGATTTTTTTTTGAAAATACTGATGGAAAGTCGTAGATCATGGAAAAAATATTAAAAATTGGTCAAAATTATTTTCTAACCTCAACAAATTATCAATTTATCAGGAAAGACAGAAATAAATTGAAATATTCGTTCATAAACGAAGTAATTGTGACTTTAAACACCAAAAATTACTTACTATCATTCTTTATGGATGCAGTAACTATTAAACATGCGTCATACTATCATTAGATATCCATTATAACCTGTAAATAGGTATAAATTCGTCTATTCGGATTGTTTTGATTTGAAAATCCATAACTCTTCATGAACACCAGATAGAGAAATTTTTTTTTCTTTTAATATCGTTAAAAGGCTGTGAATTGTAGAGGAAATATAAATAATTGGTCAAATTTATTTTCTTACTTCAAAAAATTATCAATTTATCTAGAAATACAGAAAAAAATTAAAATATTTGTTCCTGGAAGAAGTAATAGTGACCTTTAAACATTGAAAATTACTCACTATCATGCTTTACGGATGCAGTGACTAATAAAAGCATGGGTTAAACTATCTTTAGGTGTTTAACATGAACTCTAAATAGGTATAAATTCGTCTATTTTCATTTTTCTGATTCCAAAATCAAATATATCTTCAAGGAAAGCAGATGGACGGATATATATTTCTTTTAAATACTGTTACCAGAATGTTGCATACTGATAAAAGATTTAATTTTGATTGAAAGGATCATGGGGCGTCGAAAAATTGTCAAGAAATCGGTAAATTGTAAAATTTTACTATTTCTTAATACGACAGCTAATAGCGACTTTAAACCGACAAAACGTATTTACTTTGTTGCTCCATAGCTAAAGTGATTATTTGGCATATAACGTAATGCGTACAGCTACATAACGTTCTTGCACAACTGCTTGAAGTAATCCATTCATTTTAAATATGTTGGTTGGTTATAAAAAAGAAATTTCTTGTATATACATTAGACAATTGAGGAGGTTTGGAAGTTTCGCTCAGAGAGGCGAGGAACGAGGAGTCCCCCGCCCACGCAGCTAGGCCCCTTTTACCGCACACCTCCTCGTGTAGCCTACAAACTCAGTATTTACAACCTTAAAAGATTGATATTTCTTAAAATTACCTAAGAAAGATTAATTTTTTTTACAAGTATCTTCCTTTTGTACCAAGGTATCTGTACAAAATATTTTTTTTGTTTAAACATATTTACATTATACTGCAATTCTAATCGAAAGGCAACTAAATCTCGTCCGGCCATAAGAGCTCGTGTTATTGCCTAACTTCAACATTTTTTCCTCAAAAATTTCCCTCGTGAAAAATCTGAAAAAATTCATACGCACTTCTGTTTTGTAGAATAACATATATTTTTTTAAAGAATATTCTATATTTTTAACTTTTCTCCGAACATAATTAAAGAGTCATGACTATTTCATTTTAATAATTATCGTAATTACTCGTATTTGTCTTAGTAAGTACTGAAAATTTTTCCTAGCTCACCAATTTCTCGATCATTTTTTGAGGAAAGAAAATCATTTGGAATAATTCTCACAATTTTTCTCGTCATTATCGTTTCATAAGCAGTATTTTCCAAAAACAATCATCCACCTATCTGCTTGTGTTCTTGATATATCTGATATTGAGGCTAAAAAATCGAAAATATCCTTTTTATACTTGATTTGAGGTTATGTCACTTTACAATTTAATGTAAATATGGTGCCAAACAGTCTCTCGAGCATAAAAATATGAAACTTTATTTCGTTCATTGCCTAAAAATACCTATTATTGCTTTTATATACCAATACTCAAATTTTTATAACAATTTACTACTTTTCAACTATTTTTTAAGGTAAGAAAATCGGTTTTATAATTTTGATTTTTGTTTCTAAATCTCTTGTTTCAACAGCAGTATTTTCCAAAAAAAATCATCCAAATATCTGCTTTTATTTTTGAGATATTTGACATTGAAATCAAAAAAAGGAAAGAGAAACACTGTGGTGCGTTGATGAGAGAGGGGGGTCGTGGTGGGTCAGACTTACTATAGAAAATAGTTAAAAATGAGCATATTTTTACCTTATTTTTACATTACTTTTAAGCATGTGAAAGAACATACAGGGGGCATGGAGGGGCTTATATTTACGACCCGCATAAATTAACTATATAATAAAGAAAGATATATGTATGTATGTTTTCATACATATGTATATATACATATTATAGAATCAATATCTTGGTAGTAAGAGCTACTCTTTTTCTTCCCTTATGTTATTTTATTGTACATTTGTAAATATAATGTTAATCCTATAACATGTAGAAGAAAGGAATCAGAATAGAACCAAATTTTTAATTCATGCAAGAACCTTCAAGTAAGTTGTGTGTGTGTGTATTGTGGAATAGGTAATGAGATGATGGGGGATAGCTGAAGGGTACGTGAGGAGGAGGTTGACAGGAAGCTGCGGGGAGCCAGGGAGGAGCTGAGGGTAAGCGAAGGGGAGGAAGGGGGGGAGCTAGCCCGAAAAAAATTGGGTTAAAAATCTAGTAAAATGAACGAATAACTACGTGGTTTGAGTGAGAACTGTGGGGAGCCGGGGGGGAGCGGTGGGGAGCGGGGGGGGGGGGGGGAACTAACTTCTGTTTATACAACTATATAATATAGGAAGATATGTGTATATATATGTATATATAAATTTATATCTCACGCCCCAAACAGCCTTGATGATTGCTCGATACTCTCCACGTATAAAGAACTCGTAATAAGCATCGGTGATATCGTATAGAATGATGGCCAGACATGTTACTATAGTACACCGTATTATGAAGCATAATCTACATTTTAGCTTTAGAAGGAGATTTGCCAGAGGAAAGAAGAAATCATAATCAAATGTTTATTTTACATTTTTTATTTTTATTCTCAAGTCTTGCATACATTATACTAGCGACGTATACAAATGTTACACTAGGTAATATAAAAAAGTAAATAACATTATAGTCACTATTGAGCGAGCAATTATCGTTCAAATTTTCAGCTACACGACACCTTCCAAATGCACTTATTTCCAAAAATATCATATGCTTACACTCCATATTTGTTGAAAAATTTGCAGATATTTTACAGTGTACATACTTAGCCATCGCCTCGGTATTAAAATTATAAAATTGCTTAAATCAATCAAAGTTGAAGAGAATATTTTTCATTTTATTTTTTTCGAAATATTGCATCCTTGAAAAAATTACATATAAAGTTGATGATACGGTTCACTTCTACAACGCGTTCGTCAAGATGTTTTTTATATGAGCATCGACACACTCTCGAAGGCTATTCAGGCCCTTAAATATTGTCTCATCCATCATAACACTAGAATGTTCCGCCTTCCTTTTCATACGAACTGGTGTCTGCTGCTGCTCATCGGCGTCGTCATCAAGCTGCTTGGTGTTACTCGGCGATTTGTCTATGATCGGGCATTCATCAATGGCAATAGCTTTTGAGCCATAGAAATGGGCAAAATTTATTTCATGTCGTGGTAAATATATTTTTGACACTTTACCAAATTTCGACTGTATAAAAAAGAACGAATCCCTAAAGTATGTCGTAATTTCTTCTACGTGTAAACACAACAGCTTCCAGCCATTTTTGTCAAGGATCACATATTTTAGCAATAATCCTGTACTGCACAGTTTTATAACGATCTTGTAGGATCTGTCAAAAGGTGCCAAACCAACGACGACCCTTTTCGTAGTCGAGGGCATAAGTTGTACCTGCAAGCAGGTTAGATAGTGCAATGCTATGATCACTATACTTTACAGCCTTATACTATTATTAGACATACCTGCAGGCGCACCGTTTGCACTCGAAGCCATATTCACTGAGGGAAGGAGGCTCAGCACACCATGTATAGTCAACAATATATATAGGTATAGTCATAACCATAGCCATATACATATAGCGCGCGTTTTGCAGACGAAGCTCTAACCTAATAACCTTTACTTTTCCTATTGTATCTATACTTCAGATGGAAATATCTAAATAAAATTCGCAGCAACCTACATCTTCCCTATGTTTGATCGAAAGAACGTTATATAAACTATATGTCACTATTTTTTGTTAATGTTTAAGGTGATTTAGGAAAGTTATGATGTGATTACTGGTAAAAACAGTCCAAGTCTTCATAAGAGCCTTTGTATAAGCCGCTTGCTTATAACGTGTTTTACTAAAATTTTCCGCAGCAACCTATGCCAAAATTGTGCACAGTGGTCGAATGCATTCTTGTTAATCATAGATCTCAATTTCAGTCGTTTTTAAGGTACTTTGATACATGTGTTGAGCTTCGACACTGTCAAACAACCGAGCGAACGACTCAAACCGAACCAAAGAAATTATATGGATAGACCAGGCACGGCTGATTCACATACTGAGAAAGAGAACAATAGTGTCGGAAGTATTTAAAAGAGTTTTTTTCTCTCTCTAACATGCCGTTAAGACACGTGTTAGAGGGAAAAAGAAACTCTGCCCACCACTTTTAACATTATTGCTGTCTCTTTCAGTATGTAATTCAGCTGCAGCAGGCAGTCCTTCACCTGTGTGCCCAGGATATTTATGTAATGTCTCTAAACTAATATTCCACTGAGCTGTAAGCGATCAACAACGAAGTAAGAAATAAGGAGATTACGTTTCGTTAGTACACTCATCTTTCACTTGAAACTTAAACAGAGTAAGTTTTAATAACGTATACGTATATAATGTAATTATACAATATATTAATTAATAGAAGCATCACAATAATAATAATATATTCATAGTTGATTCAGTAATTTCAGTACATAATATATACATGAGTCATTTCACAAAGATCGGGATATTTTGGTGTGTGAAATATGATTTTCAAAGTTTAGTGTCTACAATTTTATAATTTTTTCTACGTTATGTGAGGTTAAGGCTAGCTGAAAACTATTGGGCCCGGCTCTGTAGCCATTTTTAGAAAAAACATGTTAATTTAAGTAGGATTTTTAAAAAACCTCCAAGAAAGCATAGTATTGGCGCGTATGCATATATAATGTAATAAAATAATAGGGTATACAATAATTATGTCCCCATTTCTTGATATTGAGTTTTTTTATCATATGATATACACATTAATAAATTAAAAAACATTGACGAATAATTGACAACCAATGTAACATTATTGCCAACACTCTAAACTTTAACAGAATAGTTTTTAACAACGTACACAGTCCATTTTACAAAAACTGCGATATTTTTCAAAGCCCATGTTTATAAACAACGCATTGTATCATTTCGAGTCGAATTTTTTTTTAAATAGTGCAAACTAAGTTTCTCTTGATATTCCTTTTGAAACAATGCCTTTAGTCTTGGAGGTATTGTAAATTAGTAATTAGGTAATTATAGTGTACGATAGCTTCTTATTACACATTATTTATCAACATTACACAAAATAAGTGTACTTTTGTTCACAAAATAGTTATACTTCGTATAAACAAAGTTTGCGTATGAGATATAAGTACAATAGCTAAATGAGACAAGGTTTGTATAATTGTATATTCTTCACACGAAATTCGTGTAAAATAAAATATACACAAGTGTAGCGTGTTTTTTTCTGTTTATAATTGAACAGACATTTAACAGTGTATACAGCAGAGCTTAGTAGTAGGGAAAAAACTGGCTAATTTCGCGAGATGTACGATGTTCTCATTCCCGTTTCTCTCTGGCAATAACCAACTGATTAGCTGATCCGTAAGTAAGTAGCTTACAGCTTCTCGGGCTGCTTCCTCGGTCTTATACTACACTTACTACAACGTCATATATATGTGTATAGCTTCCACAGAGCTTGCAACTATACTCAGGGTATCCACCAACCATCAATTAGACACTCCATTGTCGTGAAAAAAAAGGCCTTGCTTGATCATTCGAGCGTTAAGTTTCACGCAGTAGATTTTCTCCTCTTTACTGGCTCAGATCTCTCTGTCACTCTCACGTACCCAAGCGTAGTAACGTTCTTGTGACGTGCTGCATATGAACCGGGCACACTATGCTCTGCCGCAGCTGCAAACTACAAAGCGCTCTGATTGTCTGTCATTTTGCTGCTGCTTTGCCGTGCTACGCTATTCCTGCTCTATGTGTCCGCAACCTTCAGAAAAATTAGCAGCAGAACTTATATAGTCAGTACACCAGAGTAATGCCGAGGGGTAAAATTTTTCTTAATAATAACGAAAATACATATTTTTTGTTTAATTCATCAGTGACACTCGTCAGTGTGTGAAACAGTTATGAATTATTAATTGTGATTTTAAGTATGGTAATTTAATTATTTGACCTATTCGTCAATTCAATTACGCTTTGTGTGCCTGGAAATCTGACGAATGACGAATGGAAGAATTGACTAATGGCGCTGATTAGTCATTCCCATTCGTTATTCGTCGGCTTCATTCTGCTCCGTGTGTCTTCAGCCTAACCAAATTTTATTTCTGCTTCGCAAAATAAAGAAACCTTTGTTTACATGGACGGAAAATATCGGCCAGGAAGTTTATAAGCCAATTAGGGTACAGTTCTTCCGATAGATCATTCTGAAGCTTTGCCTTGATTGACTTGGATATTTTTAACCTAAATATTTTCCACCCATGTTTACGGGGGTCTCTTGATTTTGTGGAATGAAAAAAATATTTGGAAAGAGTACTCTGATGTATCGACTGAGTTAGGCCGGATGGGGGCGGAAATAGCTAGTGGAACGTCACAGCGGAAAGAACAAAGTGTTCCACCACCACTATATTCACGAGCTATGCGTTCCGTTTTCGATAGACAAATAGTTACTCGTGCACATGGAGCGGAACAAAGCTAAGCGTAATGGCAGAGTTGAAAAAAAAACATCTTCGGTCTTTTTTTTAAACTTATTATCATACAATTTGTACACATCCGCTGTCTTATGGCTTGCATGATAATGGTTTTATTGTAATAAATCACACATGGCTGTTAAAAAATTGTACTAAATATACAAAATTAAGTGTTTGCCACTGAAAAGCTATGGCCTCATTGACTGCTGTCGTGACGCGGCTTTTCTGTTTAGCTCTACGTGCACGATGCACTGTTTTTCCAGTGGAAACGTCACTGCGGAACTATATTGGAGACCAGAAGAGTCAGGGAGGGGTCAGAGGATTATACTTTTACGCTGAGACGTTCCGCTGCCTATTCCCGCCCCATGTAACCACGGCCTAAGTTCTGCTGCCCATTTGCCCCCAGCATGTATACGCTTAAACGCAGCCCAAATGAAATAAGGCAGGCGATAAAATGGCCACTTTTGCTGATATACTCAAATATGTCCCTAAAAGAATGCGTACTGAGATTACGACTCTGGAATCTTCTGCAATGAAATTTTAGTCGGTATATCAAAGCCTTTAATTTGCATCTTCATTTTTGAAAAATCGAGAAATACCTCTTGAGTACATAAACAGACGATTCTACATCAGCAATTTGGTAGCCCACATTAAGATATCCCTATATTCACTATCCATATTCTTTGAGATTTTAAGTGATTTCTACTAGATTTTTTGAGAACTTTGAATAGATTTGCGGTGATCATCATTCTATAATTTGTTTTAATTTGGCACATGGGTAATTGATGGATTTTATATAAAATTTCATTGAATTTCGAGAAGACTCTATGGTTATTTTTTATCTTAAAATATTTCCGTAATGCAATAATTACTAGTAGCAATAATAATAATTATTATTATTGGTGTTATCATACATGCGATGACAAAAAAGTTAATGGTTTCAAGCATCTTACGTCATATAATATAATACTATATTGACGATTGAAGTTTTTGAAAATTTTTCTTACTGAGGGTTTACTTTCATGAAAGTTTAATATCTTATAATAATTAAAAAAAAATGCTATTTTAAGCTTTTTCAGAACAGATTTTTGAGATCTACATAACCCATAAATTAAATTTACTTTTTTTTTAATTTTTCAAAATCTTATTCTAGAGTTTACCCATTCTTAAAACCACGTAATCAGTCTTAACCAGTCACACAACAAATAAAAGGCTTCAAGAAATAATTGATTTTTTTTTAAGATAGAAACATTTTGTCAATCTAAGATGAAATACGTAAGCCCATTTACTTTTACACTGTCAGTCGCTTTATATCTGATAACATCTTACACATTGATTTTTAGTATCAACTATTAAAAATATCAGTCATGTCAGTAATAGATTCACGTGGAATTTATCTGAATTTCCGATGGATTTTATACATGATTCTTTGAGAATTTCTATCAAAAAACACAATGGATTTTAGCATCATCCGAGGAATAATCAGACTTGAATTTCATCTGGAAGCCATTTAACGCAAAGCTTTGGAAGGATCATTCAGGGAAGCTGTGATCCGATTAGCTTGCAAGTCAGGCCAAACTAAATTTACTTAGCAACCTACTCAAATAAAAACATCAGAGGACCGAGATTACCACAGTGAGGACTCAAGAGGACAAAAGTGAGACTTTTACCTAAGCTCTCCCCACTTTTTGCAACGTATGTACGAGCCGAGGGGCCGCGCACTGAGCTCAAATTATAATTGTAACACTATTTCATTACAAACACATTACAATGGATTAATTATTAGATGCTTCCTATCAGATGTAAAATAAAGTTTGCAGAAACGACTAGCACAGTTTTACACACATACACACACACACACAACACACACACACACACACACACACACACACGCACACACAAACACACCAAATTTGATGATAATATTAATAAGTATCGTATACAAATAAGGTTTCAACAATCAAATGATAATGTTCAAAGTAATATTTAAACATTATTCGGGTACATTTACACTTAGTTTAGAAATATTTGTTACAAATAACTTTATAACATATTTCTAGGCATTAATCTTTTAATAAATACAAGATTAGTAAATTCAATATTGTTCCATGCTCAATATTTTTTCTCCTACTTGCTTTTCTTCTTCAAATTTTTCTACTCACTTCCTCAACTTCCTTGTTCGTTTCTTTTTTTCCTTCTCTTTCATTATCTTCTTTCCCAATTTCTTCTACGTTTATCTAGATCCATACTTTCTATGTCATCGTTTAAATTATCCTTGTCATTGTCATTTCCATTTTCTACTGTCTCTCTTATTTCTAAAAGATGTTGGAGAGGATGTGCATCGGGTTTAAGATCACTTTTTTTCATCAGAATTAGGGCAAGACGGATTATATCTATTCTTAGAACCAACATCAACATAAGTTACAAAGTGTTGTAATGTGGTGTATCAGCCAGACAAACGGCCGTCCCGACATCACGTTCCAAAACTCACTCGTTCGTCGCCTTACCTCGTCCCACTGGACTCTTCTCCTCTGGGAGGTCTGCCGCAGACAGTTGGTTCGGGAAAAACCATCTATTTCTGTAAAGGTAGCTGGGAAGGGGAAGACTAATCTACACCAAATAAAAAAACTCAAACTCAACCAATAAATTTCACTTGTGCTCAGCACCATTCATTTGGCCAAAATTACACGCTGGGTCCAATTTTCTGCCTTTCTGTAGGCTTAGATGGATTCGCTCCACGACATAAATATGCGGAGGCGGGGCAGTAAAAGGTTTGTGTGGGGGGGGGGGGGGGGGGGGGGGGGGG